>RJWM01002415.1:17924-129461 GCA_004363535.1 Dasyprocta punctata
AAAAAAAAAAAAAAAAAAAAAAAAAAAAAAAAAAAAAAAAAAAAAAAAAAAAAAAAAAAAAAAAAAAAAAAAAAAAAAAAAAAAAAAAAAAAAAAAAAAAAAAAAAAAAAAAAAAAAAAAAAAAAAGAATCAGAAGCATAGCTGAATAATTTAAAAAGTTTTGAGTTTGATCAGAAAGGAAGCTCCAATAAAGTTGGAGCCTATAAAGTTAGAGCAGAGGAGAGTTTGGTTACTAAAAAGATTACCATTAAAAAGAAGCCAAGAACTTTACCATAGAACAACATGAAAAATGGTTTAGGGTCATTTGGAGATTCAGCAAGGCCTCACCTTTCACAGGCTCAAAGTTGCGAAAGCGAAAGTGTTTGCTTTGAGAAGAGAGCCCCAGGCCATTCTTGGAGAAGGTCCACCTAGAGAATTTGTTCCCTGGGACTCATCTCCTCATGAGTATGTGGAAGCCTGTATAACCACAAGAAAAATGCAAAAGGACCCACCTACTGCTCCAGACAGTAACAGACCTTGGTGTCATCCACATGGTGCTGGTTTTACTCGCTTGCAGAATGAAAGAGTTATGTCATGAGGGAAGCTTTCACCCAGATTTCAGAAGAAAGCTTGAGTGGCCAGGCTGTGTTCCTGTAAGAGGGCAGTGTGTGAAGCTGTGAGTATGAAACCTAAAGAGAAATGGAGACCCCAGAAAGTTGCAGAAACCAGGAACATGAAATGTCTCAGGAAATCCATAAGGATTGAGCAAAGCCAGCTCAAGAGAGAAGCCATGAGAATGGCAGCTACCAGCAATGCCATAGAGGTGGGGCTGCCCAAGCCACTTGGAGTTTACCTCTTGTCATGGATTGCCCTGGGTGCTGAACATGGAACTACAGATTTAATGTATGCTGTGCTGGATTTTACTCTTGTTTTAGTTCCATTCCTTTCTACTCCCTTGTTTCTTCCTTTTTGAATGGAAATGTTTATCCTATACTATTGTATGGAAGTGTTTAACTTTCTCTTCTTTTTTACAAAGGCTCACAACTAAGATTTTGCCCTAAATCTGAGGGAAAACTTTGGACTTGGACTTTGCAGCAAAGCTGACTTGCATAAAGGGGAGGTACATGAGTCTTTTGGGGGCTAGAGATGGAATGTTATGGTTTATATTTAGACATCTCCCCAAAGTCTCATGTGTTCATTGGTAGGGCTTTCAGGAGGTGAATGTGTTGGAGGCAATTTGAGTGACTCCCCTTGAATGCAGAACAATTGCTGCAACTTTGATTATATTGAGACTTATTTCCTTATACTGATATGTACAGAACAGACTATGGTATTTCCTTCTCTCTGCAATTGGCTCTAAGCATTGCAAACAAGGCTAGCCAGGTACTGGTATGTAATTTCTAAAGCCATCAGACAGTGTCCTGTTTCCTCACATAGTACTCTCTGTAAAATATATAAGACATAGCAGGATAGCAGAGCCAGTGAGCTCCAGGAATGTCCACTGGGTATGAGCTTCGAGAAAGAGGCTGTTTGCAGGGCACAACGTTTGCATATCAGAAACTGAAGCAGCAGCCTCCTAAAACAATTCAGTTGTTACCTTGATTGGGTTATGCAAATTGAACCTGCTGCATATCTTTATCTCTGCATTTTGCAGAGATGCCTTTTTCACTACTTGGCCAGCCAGCTCAAGTTACTCATGTAGTTCCCGCCATCCTCACTGTCACTCATCCTTGAGCCACCTGCTTTCTTCACAAGATAATAAATTCTGGGAGAGGCCTAGGATCAAGGCCTTTGTCCACACATCCTCACAAGGATTGGACTCAGGACCCCTTGGCTGCCCTTAACTTTGAATATGTCTTGATGTCTTTACTCTCACCGTGGGTTGTAATGTAGGTGGTAGATTTTAATTAACTTGCTGGGATTCCAGTAACGTCTCAATGGGATTATAAATATAACTTCTTGGATTGTGAAGAAAACTGGAAAAGGAATTACAATACTTGGATTACTGTACTCAATGTTTGGGATTACAATAGAATGAATGGATCATGGGGGCATGAGGATCACTGATGAGTTTATGATTGACTTTCTGGATCTGGTTAGAAGAGGTGGATCACTGTGGTGTGGTCTAGGTGGTTTTTTCTCTTTTTCTACTCCTCTTGTCACTCTCTGCTTCCTGCCTGCTATGCCATGAGAAAGACTCTTCTGCCGTGCTCCACTGCCTTGCTGCCTGCCACAGAGCCAGCCAAATATGAATTGAAACATCTAACTGTGAATCAAACCATCCCTTGTGGGTACCAAGTGCTGTGTCCCAGTGATAAGAAAGTAGCTAAGACACTATCTAAAGATTAGTAGAGCTTAATGGTTATACAGTGGTATCTTGGTTTACAAACAATTTATTTTATGATGGTGGGGGGAAGCCACATTTGTGTTTGTGTGGGGAAGATGGCTGTGGTAGTGTTTGTCACTCAATGCAAAGCTTGTGATCAGAAGCAAAATTTTGCCAAACACTTGTTTGAAAACTGAATTGGGTGCAAACAGAAGCATTTGTGAATCAACGTATTATTGTACTAGTGAAGATAGAGGTAATGGGGAATGGGAAAATGAAAACAAAATTTGAAAAATTAAGTATCAGAAGGCAAGAAGAAGTAAAATGAGATAAAGTGTCATATTGATGAGTTAAAAAAGATAAAAGAACAAATAAAGCAGTAAAATAAAAGGGGGAAAGTTAAGAGAAATATTAAAAGGAACCCCCCATGAAGGAAAATTATTTAAAAAACAAAATTTCTTTGTATTTTTGAATGAATAGTTTCTTTCTAGAATGCAGTCTTGCAGTTCAGCAAGTCATGGTTTTCTCTGCCTAGCTTTACAGGTGTCCCCCCTGAACACATACTCCAGAACCCCTTCTGTCCATACACCCCAGACTGTGGCAATTGTGTAAGGTGTGATATGTCCTTGCTCACACGGGTAGATGGGGAAAGCAATCAGTCTACTGTTCTCTTTGTTGGATGTAGGCAATGGGGTAGCAGATCAGACCACTGAACTTTATGACAGTAAGATCCACCCACCTCTGAAAGCCTTACTCATTGGGTCTAACTTCTTACCATAGAGGGCAGGGCCCTCCCTGTGACTTCCTGGCCTGAATTTAAACTATTCAGGTGGTTTATGTCTAGCCTGAACCCTGTCCACAAATGTTTTTCTTGACTACTTTTCACCTAGTCACTGTGGTAGGGTAATACTGGAAATCCTGAAGCGAAGTTATTCTGTAGTCATTCCATGACTCAGCCTTAAAAAATGAACCCTTTGGGCTGGGGGTTCAGCTTGGTGGCACAAGTACCTTCCTGGCAAGTGTGAGGTCGTGAGT
Source organism: Dasyprocta punctata (assembly GCA_004363535.1). NCBI lineage: Eukaryota > Metazoa > Chordata > Mammalia > Rodentia > Dasyproctidae > Dasyprocta > Dasyprocta punctata. Next base: position 21,265 of record RJWM01002415.1, read on the forward strand.
GCTATCCCCAGCACAAAAAAAAAACAAAACAAAAAAAAAAAAAAACCCTTCCCTAGAACAGCTCCTGATTAAACCTTCTCAAATATGTTAAGTGCTATATTGTATTTCTGCTCCAACTTTAGCCTACCATGTGAAAGGAGTCACTTTTCAGAGTAAAACCCCATGTTATCTTAGCAATTTATAGTAGCTGTGGGCTTTTCTTGGCTCTAGAGCTACTGTACTGGTCCATTGTTTCTTTTTGGAGCTGTCAACCCTCCAAGCCAACCTTTACCCCCAACACTGAAGTTGTGCACAATCAGATCAGTCAGTAGTTTGGTCAGTGCCTCTGTTTCTCTTTCCTCTTTGGATGTGACTACCAGAATATTTAACTCACAAAGGCAGCACTGGTTGAAGTGATCTCTAACACTTTAAGGTAGCTTGAAGGCTCTGCCTGGGGCCCAGTGGGCATATAGGTATCAAGGTCTGATCTCCATCTTGAGATGTGACATGATTGTCTTTTGATGATAGTCATTTTAACTGGGGTGAGGTGATAACTTAGCTCATTGTGCTTTTGAGTTGCATTTCTCTGATGATTAGCAATACTGAACTTTTATTCATGTACTTCTTGGCCATTTATACGTCTTCTTAGAGAAAAACCCTTCACCTGGATTTAAATAGATTCTCTGTCTTTTTGCTGTTGAGTTCCTCCTACATCCTGGGAATTATTCCTTTGTCGAGGAATACTTTGTGCTTTTTTCGATTTTGTAGGTAGTTTCTTTACTTTATTGACTGTTTCCTTTGTTGCACAGAAGCTTTTTAGTTTGATGCAGTCCCATTTGTCTATTTTTGTCTTTGTTGCCTGTGTCTTTTGGGTCTGCCAGAAATAAATGTAAAACCGGAAGCTATGAATGCATTACAAGAAAACACAGTCAAAACATTTTAATAAAAATTTTCAAGTGTTTGTCTTTAAGACTTCAAATGAGCTCTTGAAGTGTTTCTCTTATGTTTTTGTATAGTAATCTCATAATTTCACATTTTACATTTAGATATTTGATTTATTTTGTGTTGATTCTTTTGTATGATGAGAGGATTGGATCTAGGTTCATTCTTCTGCATGTGTATCCAATTTTACCAGTATGTATCATTTATTGAGGAGACCATTTTTTTCATTGTATGTTCTTAAAGCTTTTTTTTTTTTTTTAGCAGTTGAGTTTGTATCCTTCAACTTAACTGGATTTGTCAGTTCTAAAATCTTTGTGATACACTTTTTGGGATTTCCTATGTGTGCAGTCCTATCATTTGCAAACATGGATAATTTAACAACTTTTTTTTTCCAGTGTAGATGCCCTGTATTTTCTTCTCTTGCCACGGCTTCTAATACTACGTTAAATAAATGTAGTGAAAGTGGACATTGTATTGTTTCTGATCTTAGAGGATATACTTTCAGCTTTTTCCTATTCAGTATGATATTGATTGTGGGTTTTCATATATACCCTTTAGTATTTTGAGGTGTTTCCTGTTGCACCTAATTTGCTGAGAGTTTTAAACATGAAGGGATATTGGTATTGAGATGATATGTGGTTTCTGGTCTTCATTCTGGTGATATGTTGGATCAGGTTTATTGATTTGTATATGTTGATCTATACTTGTATGACAGGAAGGAATCCTACTTGAGCATTCCATAATTCATAATTTCATAATTCACAAGATTATTAGTGTATACAGTGACAACTGCTCTTTATGTGTTGTCTTTGTGTACTATTGTTTGGGTTAATTTATTAGTTTTAACATTTTTATGTGGAATATTTAGGTTTTTGTACAAATAGGATCATATCACTTATGAATAGAAGTAATTTTCTTTTTTTATTTGTATGAATTTTGTTTTTCTTGCCTCATTTCTTTGCCTAGGATTTCCATCACTGTATTTAATAGAAGCGGGGAAACTGAATATCCTTCCTTCTTCCTGAACTTCAAAGAAACATTTTAAATCTTTTATCTTTGAAGATATTTGCAATTGCTCTTCTTTATATGGCTTTTATTATGTTGAAACAATTTACTGCTATTACTGGTTTGCTGAGTGTTTTTTTTTTTTTTCATCTCACAAAATGTCCTTTCTTCGTTAATTGAGATGACCATGTGGTTTTTTGTTAAACATGCATTCTGTTATTGTGATGTATTACATTGATTTTTAGATATTGAACCACCTTCATATTTTGGAAATAAATCCCACTTGGTTATGTTGTGCAATTCTTTTAATACATTATTGATTTCTATCTGCTAGTGTTTTTAAAAGAATTTTTGCATTAGTATTTATAAGCTACATTGGCCTGTGGTTTTCATATATCTTTTTATGACTTTGGAACCTGGGTAACACTGAATTCATAATAATTAGTAAGTGTCCCTTCTCTTCAGTTTTTTTCAAAAATCATCAGAAAGATTGATGTTAACTTCTTAAATGTTTGTTATAATTTACTCAGTGGCCGTAAAATTCAAGGCCTTTCTTTATTAGGAGATTTTGGAGTACTGATTAAATTTTCTTACTAGTTATATCTTTGCAGATTGTCTTTTGTGATTCATTCTTAATAGATTTTGTGTTTCTAGAAGTTTGTGCATTTCACCTAGATTATCCAATTTCTTGGCACATGATTTTTCTTGCTTTTGATTTCTGTAAAATTTGTGACAATTCCCCTACTTTTATTTCTGATATTAACAATTTGAGTCATTTCTTTTTCCGTGGTTGACCTAGATAGATGGTTGTCTATGTTAGGTTTGTTTTTTGTTTCATGGATATTTTTAATATTTTCTGTTTTTAAAAAACTTGAACTTTAAAATAAATCTTGATTAAAATGAACAAAGCTGGAATTGTACTACTTGAAAATATTCTACAAAATTATAATAATCACAGTGGCATAGAGCTGGCATAATAACAGCAGGCACAAACTAGCAGAACTGACATGCACGGCCGTACCCCATAGATCTATGATCAACTGATTCTGAAAAAAGGCATCAAATATATACACTGGAGCAAGGAGATCTTATTCGAAAAATGCTGCTGGGTAAACTGTATGTAGTCCAGCAGAAGAATAAATGAAGCCAGGCATGGTGGTGCATGCCTGTAATCCCAGCTCTTGAGGGGGCTGAGACAGAAGAATCACTTTGAGTTCAAGGTCAGCCTGAACTCTGTGTAGTGAGATCCTGTCTCAAAATCCCCTGCATTCACAGAAAATCAATGCAAAATGACTTTAAAATTTAAACATAAGACCTGAAACAGTGACACTAATAGAAGAAAACCTAGGCAAAGTGCTTCAAAACATTGGAATGGGCAAAGATTTTTAGACAATACTCCAGAAGCATAGGAAATAAAAATAGTCTAGTGGGACTTCATCAAGCTAAAACTTCTGTCTGATTAAAAAAAAAGTTGTCAGAATAAAAAGATAACCTACAATATGGGGGAAAACTATATATCTGATAATTTTAATATCCAGAAAATTAAACCTTCTCAAAGTGCTCAAAATACCCACTCACTTCAGATACACTGTCCTATCATTAATAAGTGAAAACAAGCATTCACCATATTTTGATCACCCTATAAAAGGAACTAAACTCAATACCAAAAACCTGCAAAAACAAATGAACAAATAACCAAAAACCCAAACCAAACAAAAACAGCAAACACTTGGTTTACAAATAGACCACAGAATTAAAAAGACACTTCTCAAAAGAAAATACACAAATGGCCAACAAGTACATGAAAACAATGTTCAAAATCACTAATCATCAGGGAAATACAAATCAAAGCCATAAGGAAATATTTCCTCATTGTTGAAAGAATAACCAGGAATTATCGAAGACAAAAGAAAAGAAGGTACTGTCAAGGGTGTGGGCCAAAGGGAACCCTGGCACACTATTGATGGGGATATACATTAGCATACTCATTACTGAAAATGGTATAGAAGTTTCTCAAAAAGTTAAAAATAGAACTACAATCTCACCTCTAGGTGTACATCCAAAGGAAGCAAAATTAGTATGTTAAAGAGATGTCTGAATCCCTGTATGTGCTGTAGCACTTTTCACAATTGCCAAGATGTGGAAAGAATGTTTCTGTTCATCAACTGATGACTAGATGAAAAAAAAAATGTGGAAAATACACGCGATGGAATACTACTCAGTTGTATAACAGAACTAAATCCTATGATTTGCTACAACATAGATGGAATTAGAGATTGTGATGTTAAGTGAAATAAGCCAGTCACAGAAAGACAAGTTATGCCTGATCTCACATATGTGGAATCTCTCGTTGAAGCTGAGAATAGAATGGCTTTTACCAGAAGTTGGGGAGAGTAGGGAGAGAATGATGGGAGAGGTTAATCAGTTGGTATTAAGTTACAGAGCAAAAAGAATTTCTGATGTGCTATTGCACAGTAGAGTGACTACAGAAAATTATGTACTGTATATCTGAAAAACAGAAGAAATGATACTTAATGTTTTTTTTTACCAGGAAGAAATGATGGATAATGAAGAGAGATGCTTAACCTGACTTTAATATTACACAATGTATGCATATATCAAGATATCATAGGTACCTCATTACGTATAATTCTGTGTTTATATGTACTATTATAGTAAAATAACATTTGTAGTATATATTTGTTATACAACATGATATTTTACATGAACTGCTATAGTGGAACACATTAATGTATCCGTATTTTACAGTTATAGAACCCTATGGCAAGCCAGGGATTTAGCTCAGTGGCATAAGCACCTGCCTGACAGATGTGAGGTTGTGAGTTTGATCCCCAGTACAAAAAAAAAGAAGAAGAAAAAGAACCCTATGGCAATAGCAGCTTTGATTTACTCACTTAGCGAAGACTTTAAATATAAATACAGGGGGCCAGGGGTTTAACTCAGCAGCATAAGTGCCTGTTTGGCAAACATGAGGTCATGAGTTCGATCCCTGGTATCAAAAAGAAAAAAAAAACATACATATATGCAGTACTATCCTAATCGAGAATGCTACTATAAATCAAACCTTTTGATTCATGTATCTTACATATTTACGATTCTGCATCCTTTAATCAAACTTGTCATTTTCTTTGGTTCACCCTGATGCCAACACTGTTTTATTCTGTTTCTGTATATGTGACTTACTCTTTTTTCTAAGATTTCACCTGTAAGTGAAGTCACACAGTAATTTTGTTCCTGTATCTGGCTAATTTTACTTACTGTAGTATTGTCTTCAAGGTCTACGCATGTTGTGGCAAATTTCAGGATCTCATTTTCTGAGGCTAAGTGATTCTCCATTATATACATACCCCATAGTTTCTCTGTGCATTCACCCATTCACTTTGTTCTAAGGCTGAGTGACATTCCACCATGTGTATATGTAAGAGGTTCTTTGTCTGTTCACCCATTGGTGGACACCATGGATTGTTTCTATTCCTGGCTAGAGTACATAGTGCTACAATGCTGAACAGAGGAATGCAGACATCTTTGAGATGGCGATTGAATTGTCTTTAGGTGTTTATACTGTAAATGAATCATTGGGTTATATGGTCATTCTATTTTTTGTTATTGAGTTCTATGAATTCTTTAAAAATTTTGGGGTATGAGTCAGTTTTCTGATATTGTGACAAAATACCTGAGATAAACACCTTATGAGGAGAAAATATTTATTTTGGCTCAAGATCTTTGTGGTTTCGGTCCATGGTTGGTTGGCGCATCACCTTTGGGCCTGCAGCAAGGCAGCAACCCATGAGAGGAGCAAGCGGCACATGAAGCCTTCACTCCATGACAGCAAAGAGAAAAAGACATGAAGGAACCATGTCCTCATGTTTCCACCTGCAGTGATCTAATTTTCTTTGTGAGGCTGCACTTTGTGGAGAGTGCATTGCCTGCCAACAGCACTGGATTGTGAACCAAACCTTTAGCATACAGGCCTTTGCGAATATTGCAGATCCAACTTATGAGAGTTAAATACTGATGTCTTACCATACATCAAATTTCTAAGTATTGTCTCCATGTGTTAGGTTGCCTTTTCTATTTTTATATTTTCTTTTGCCTTGCAAAGATTTTTCATTTAGTGTAGTCTCATTTACTTATTTTTACTTTTATGTCCTATGCTGTTAATATACTCAAGAAATCATTGAATCATTTCCAAAGCTAACATCAAGCACCTTTTCATCTTAAAAATTTCCCTATGAATTTTATGGTTTCAGGTTATACATTTAGGTCATTTACATTTAGGTCAAGTTGATTGTTGTGTGCAATGTGTTGATTTCATTGTTTTGTATATGGAAGTCCAGTTTGCTCAGCACTGTTTAGTAAAGAGACTATCTTTTTTCCCATTGTATTTTTGGTGCCCTTATGAGAAACTAGACAACCAAATAGATGTTTAACCAAAAAATAATGACCATGATTTATTTCTGGCCCTCTATTCAGTTCTACTGATCCATGTCTTTTAAAAATGCTAGTACTATGCTATTTTAATTACCATAAATTTCTAATATAGTTTTAAACCAGAAAGTATGATGTGTGCAATTTGTTTCCCATCACTTTCCATAGAATTGCTTTGGCTGTTCACAGTGGCTCCACAGAAATTTTCAGATATCCTATTTCTGTGATTATTGACTTCAGAGTTTTAATAGCTATTTTTATGCCTCTATATATTATTTTAGGCAGTTTGGATGTTTTTGATACTGTTCTTCAATGAGCATGGAATATTTTTATTTGTGTCTTCTTTTTATCAATATTTTATTGTTCTCAGTATACTCGGTTTTGATCTGCTTGATTAAATTTAAAATTAGGTATTTTCAAAATTATACTGTATGTGGGATGTTCTTCTTGGCTTATTCTTTAAGGTCATTATACAAATGGCACAGTTTTTTTAATGTTGGATTTATTTCCTGTAACTATTGAATTCATTCATTGGATCTCTTGGTTTTTTGGTGGTTTATACTTTTCTACATATGATACCATGTCATCTGTAAATTCTGATAATTTCTTCCTAATTTGAGTACATCTCGTTTCTCATTTCTTTTTCTTACCTAATTGCTCTTGTTATTACTTGCAGTAGAAATGACAGGAGAGGACAACCTTGCCTCGTACCAGATCTTGGAGGAAAAGTTTTCTCATTACTATGTTAGATATTGGTTTTTCATAAATGGTGTGTGTTATGTCAAGAAGCTTTCCTTCTATAAGTTGAAAAATTTTTTTAAGAAAGGTTGTCGAATTTGTGGAATGTTTATTCTGTAATCAATTGATATAATTAGGCAGTTTATGCCTTTCCATCTGTTAATGTGATCTATGACATTGATTGATTTTTGTATACATTAAACCAGTTTTGCATGTCAAGGATAAAGCCCAGTTCTTTATAATATATCATCTTTTTGATGCGGTATTAAATTAGATTTGTTAAAGCTGGATTGAGGATATTTGCATCCGAGTTTGTCAGTGATGGATTGGTCTGTAATTCTGTTTTCTTGTATCTTTGTTTGGCTTAGGTATCAAGTTGATGTTGTCTATGTAAAATATAGTAAGAAGTGTTCTCTCTAGCTCTATTGTTTTCTGGAAGAGATTAGGAAATATTGATGTTAACTCATCTTTAATTGTAGAATTAATCTGTAAAGCCATATATTTCTGGGCTGATTTTGTTGTTTGTTTTGTTTGGAAGTTTTACTACTTTAACCTCTTCGTTATTCTGTAGGTTTTGTATTTCTTCTTGATTCAACTCTGCTATGTGTCTTTCTCTAGGAATCCATTCATTGAACCCAGGGCCTTTGCACTAATGTATACCCTAGATGGTTTCTATGAAGAGACAGGTCCCGAAAGCGAGGTGCGGTGGGTGTAAAGAAAACGAGAGACAGAGTTTGGGGATCAGGGGTGACAGTGTCTAGGACTGAAGCCCCAGTTACAATTTTCTCTGGCTTTTTATTAGAGTCTTTTCTTTACAAAACTCAGAAGTGGGAAATGGAAGGGGTAAAGTACAGATAATTGAGAACTAAATTGTTTAACTATCCCAGGGACCATCTCTGGCTATACCTGGCCTTCATGTTTACCGTTCTTTCGGACACATCTTAGCAAAGCATCTCGTGCTGTCCCAGTAGCGTTCTACTGAGACTGAGGTCCTGCATTCATTTCCTCAAACACAATGCATTTGTAAGGTTTCCTCCAGAACAAACAATCATAAGGCCTAGTAGAGCACAAAGTCCCTGGGGCAACCTTGGGTTAAACTAGTTTAAGTTAATGTATTGTCCACATTCCTCCCTTGTTTATTAACAAGTCTCTGTAACATCAATGAGAGGGTTGCAATTCTTCTTCCCGTTTCATGACGTCTTCTGGATGAGCTTCGCCAGACTAAGATGAGGAACAAACAAAGAACAATTATAATACCATATAGAACAATGGTAGATGTTTGGAAGAAATGAAACTGTTTTAAAGGATTTAAATGTTCTACTCCTTTGCCCATAGCTTCTAGCAAGTCAGTTCCTTGTAGTAATTCTAGTTTATTGTTAAATGTCTCAAATATCTCTTTCTGTAGATTTCCAATCTCAGAGGATAAGTTTCCTTGATTCATTAAATGTCTTTTGACATTCTGCCAAGGGAAAATTGTATTATTATAACGATGAGGAGTAACACAAAAGGAAGAGCTATTCCAATCACATTTAAGCCGTAACTGTGTTTGTAAACTAACTATTTGATCTCCTAGCAATACCACTGCTTGTTCCAAGTCTGCTATTTGAGTTGCCAATTTTTCGTCTATAGAAGTTTGAGTTTGCCATAGCCTATCAGAATGTTCATGCCATGTTTGCACAAACTGAGTAGTTTGTACTGTCTGATGAAGAGCCACTCCTGCTACTGCTGCAGTGGCCGTGATGCTGATAATTCCTAAGATAGCTGCAATCAAGACCCCAAGAAATCTCTTGCTGCGTTTTATTAATTTATCTAGAAAATTCTGCAACATGTAAGCTGCTGGGGTTTGCTGCCACGGTCTTTCTAAATTAACAGGTATCCATATCCCTGTTCTTTGTTTAAGAATGTATATACTGTCCTTAAAATGATTGAATGGTATAGAATTATTCAAACAGGTATAAAACCTACAATTAGTACATGTAAGCAGAAATTCGGAAGCATTCCAACTTGCTTCACCGATCATGATAACATAAGGAAGATGAACACATGCTTGTGTGTAATGAGTTGAACTGATAGTAAAAGTGAGCTGAGTATCTTTCCCATTTTTAGAGTAAGATCCATTCCAAGCACGTAAAGGATATAATGCGGATACTAACTTCCACAAAGATGAATGGGGAGGACCATATTCTATTTTAGGTTGAGGCTCTGACATACCTCCACCGTGCCATACAATAGGTTCATTTGCCTGTGTACTAATAGTATTGTTCCATTTCTTCCATTTAAGATCCTTGTTGGAAAATTCAGCATGAGCAGAACCATAAGGGCTCCAATCAATGATGCTTCCATAGGAAGTATTAAGTAAAACTCGGCCAGTATTGGACCTACATGCTTCCCAATGAACCCAATCAGATATTTTTGATACTACCCGTTGATGGCATGGTGGTAATTTTGGAGGAGAAGAAGTAACAAAATTTGTTCCTTTGAAAGCCCAAGCTTGAAATAAAAATAGAGATCGATGGCTATGATCGACAGAACTATTTCTTACCATTGATAACCAAGCTCGGGGCTGGACCTTCAAACAATGATCTCCATGGCCCATGCAAATAGGTGGACCTTCAGTCCCCACTGAATAATTTTCTATCTTTGTTCCTTCCTCTCCTGGTATTAACGGTCCCCGCATATCATATGGTCCAGGAAGCCATCTAGATTCATTAACATAAATTGGTGCAGGAACATCAGTCCATTCTACAATTTTATTTAGTGGAGGATTTGGAACATAAGCCCAATAATGGTGTGTTAAATTTTCCAAAGAGGTTGCACCTACCGTGGTGGCTATTATAGCCAACATGGCTAGAAACATATTACCAGCTGAGAATGCCTTTCCAGTAGAATTCAATAGTTTTTCAGCTTCTTGGGTCAACTTCTTGAGTTGTCCCCAAGTCGGAGGTTGAGCTTTTCGAGTGTTCCTGGTCCGTGTCAGTGGGTGGTGGTGTAGTGACATTGCTCTCATTTCTTCCACTGGCAGATCCAGATCAAATCTGACTCTTTTGTGGCTCATTTCGAGGTTTAATTTTTCTCGCAGGTAGCCACACCTTTTCTCCAGAGTCTGTAATGACACAAGCAAACCTAAATCACATGTTTGAACAATACCTCTTTCCCGTTGTCCTGTATGAGTGTCTTACCAAGAAACAGGCTGCCCTATTGGTTCCAGTAGCCCTTTCATAGCAGTGAACCAAAAATTTTCCACTGCTGTAGTAGATGAGTCTTTACTAATATTCAAAAAATTTAAAGTAAATAGGTCTTTATGTAGTAATTGACATGACGAGCTCGTACTCCTATCACTCCCTTTTTGTTTTGCTAACATAGTCTTAAGAGTGGCATATGCACTTTCAACCATACCTTGTGCTTAAGGATTGTATGGAATCCTGGGATAATGATTAACATCCCAGAAGGCACAGAATTGTTGGACGGAATGGGATGTATAAGCAAGTCCATGGTCAGTTCTAATTGTTCTAGGTTTATCTATAATGGCAAAACATTCTAACAAATTATTTTTAACATGTATAAATTTTCTACAGATTGTACAGAGGCTTATATAAAGCCAAAATAAGTGTCAATAACATGTACAAAACCAAGTTTCCCCAAAGCAGGAATATGTGTTACATCCATTTGCCACAACTCATTGCTTTGAAGTCCTATAGGATTAGTATCAGGCTGAAAAGTAGGATTATTAAGCCTTCCACAAGAAGGACAAGATAGAGTAATTTCGCAAGCTTGTTGAATATAAAGTCAAAGAAATTTTTGACATAAACCTTTGGCATTCACATGAGTTAAAGTATGAAATTGAGTGGCTAAGGAATTTTGTGAAAAAATAGCAACAAGTTTATCGACTTCATTATTATATTTAACCCTGTCTCCAGGAAGGTGTGAATGAGAACAAACATGAGTTATAAAAATAGGAAAATCTGGGGTCTGGGGATTTAGCTCAGCAGCTCAAGGGCTTGCCTGGTAAGCCTGAGGTCGTGAGTTCGATCCCCAGTAGCAAGAAAAAGCAAAATAGATAAAAATAGGAAAATCTATATTCAAAATATGACTTTGTAGTTGGTAGAACAATTGATCAAGGTCATTATCATGAGACAAAATGACTGTTTCTATATGATTAACTGTGAACCACACATGTTGAGACTCTGTGACAATATTAATGGATTCTGGAACATCTGATAAAAGTTGAGTAACTGCCTGAAGTTCCACTTTTTATGCAGAATGAAAGGGAGTTTGCCACACCTTTGAAATCCTTCCCACATATGCAGCATTTCCATCAGTGCAGTATGTGTCTGCTTCGGGTCTTGGTTTAGAACATACAATTTTTGGTAAAAGCCAATCATGCTGTTTAAGAAACTGTAAAAGCTTAGAATTACGTAAATGATGGTCTGTCTTTCTAATATAATCAGGAAGCCCAGTTTGCCACTGTTCACTCATTTGTAATGCATGATCATTCAAAGAATAAACAGGAGATTCAAGATCTTTTCCAGAAAACTGACACAATTAAACCTATTTTATCTATGCAGGTAGTGAGCCCCTTTTATTCCTTATGTGGAAGAAAAATCCATTCTAAAACAGCTTCTTCTTGCCATAATATGGCTGTAGGAGAATGAGCCGATGGAAAAACTAAGAGTGTAACTGGTTGGGATAAATCTACACGGGTTACTTGAGCTTGATGTGTTCTTTGTTCTAACCTGAGCTAATTCCTTTTCCCGTTTCGTGTAAGGTGATGAAGGCTATCTAGTGCTGAGTTTTCTTGTTGATAAGCATGTTTCAAAGCTTTCATAACTAATTTCCATTGCTTTAAATTTAGAACATTATGTCCCTTAGGTTCAAACCAATAACAATGTTTTCTTATTAAGGCAAACAATTCAGCAGAAGACTGTGATTTCACTTTAACCCCCGAACTCCTCAACAAAGTTTTTAGAACCTGAATATAGTCTTGTTGTTGAGACGGAGAATTTCCCATGCTAACCCCCATGCAAAACTCCAGGAGATCAGACTGACTTACCCGTCTGACTCTTCTCTGGTCCCCTTGGCACTGGAATCGTTTCCTGAAGTCTCAGGCAACAAAACATTGGTTTCTGTGAGGAGACAGGTCCCGAAAACGAGGTGTGGCTGATAAAAACAAGAGAGACAGGGTTATGGGATCGGGGGGCATCCGTCTCCAGGACTGAAGCCCTGATTACAATTTTCTCCAGCTTTTTATTAGAGTCCTTTCTTTGTACAAAGCAGGAGCGGGAAATGGGTGGGGTAAAGTACAGATAAGTGAGACCTGAATTGTTTACCTATCCCAGGGCCCATCTCTGGCTGTACCTGGCCTTCACGTTCACATCTTAGCAAAGCATCTCGTGCTGTCCCAGCAGCGTTCTGCTGAGAGTCAGGTCCTACATTCACTTCCTCAAACACAATGCATTCGTAAGGTTTCCTCCAGAACAAACAATCACAGGGCCTGGTAGAACACAAAGTCCCTGGGGCAACCTCAGGTTAAACTAGTTTGAATTAATCTATGAGCCACATACCCTTGCCTTTTTAAATTTTTTTATTTTGAGACAGGGCCTCATTAAATTGCCTGGGTTGAGCTTGAACTTGTCATCCTCCTGCCTCAGCCTTGGAGAGCTAAGATATAATAGGCATGTGCTTTCACAGGCTCTCCCGGCTGTGATGCTTTTTATCTTTGAGGCATGTGTCGTAATGTCTCCACTTTCATTCCTGATTTTATGGGTTTTCTCTTGTCTTAAACTAAAGGTTTGTGATTTCTGTTTCAACTAAGTTTTATTGATTTTTTTCCTTTGTATGGTTTTTCTACACTTAATTTGTTTATATTCAGATTTTTTATTATTTTTTTCCTCTGCCAACTTTGGATTTAGTTTAGTCTTTTTTTCTTGTTTTTCTTTAGTTAGCTGAAGCATTTTATTTGGAATTTTCCTTTTTTAATGTAGGCTTTTATTGCTATAAACTTTCCTCTTAGGACTGCATTATGCTGGATCCCATAGGTTTTGATGTAAGGGATATCATTTTTATTTTTTTGGGGGGATATTTAAATTTTTCCTTTCTGATTTCTTTTTTGATACATTGGTTATTTAGGAACATATTGCCTAAATCTCCACAAATTTGAAATTTTCTAAATTTCTCCTGGTGATTTCTAATTTCATATCATTGTGATTAAAATACTGGATATAATTACAATTTTTGTTAAATTGGTTAAGATTTATTTTGTGGCCTACCATATGGTCTATTCTGGAGAATATCTTGTGTGCACTAGGGAAATATGTGTATTTTGCTGTTGTTGGGTAGACAATTTTATGTAAGTATGTATATATATATATATATTATGTTACATTATTACCATTTGCTATCTATGTTTGGATCCATTAATATTTACTTTGGATATGTAGTTATCCAATGTTGGGTGCATACATAGTTACAATTGTTATGTCCTTTTGATGAATTGAGGCTCTTTATCCATAAATAATGTCATTTTTGTCTTTTGTGACAGTTTTTCACTTCAAGTTTATTAGCTAGCCCTGCTCTGTTTGGTTACCATTTGCATGGAAGTCATCAACCCCTTCACATTCCCCTTATGTGTGTCCTCAAAGCTGAGTGCATCTATTGTAGGAAGTATACAGCTGGATCTTCTTCCTTTATCCATTCAGCTTGTTTTTGGATTGGGGAATTTAATCCATTTATACTAGAAGTAATCACTGATAGTAAGGACAACATGTAACTGCCTTTTTGCTGTATTCTGGTTGGTACAGTCGTTCTTTATTTCTCTGTTGTTTATCTTTGTGATTTGGGGATTTTCTATAGTGCTAAGTTTTGATTCTTTTTATTCATAATTTGCATGTGTGCTTTAGTTGTATGTCTTGTGGCTACAGTGAGCCTTACACAAAATATAACAGACTATTTTAAACTGATAACAATTTAACTTCAGTAACATGCAAAAACTTACTTTCATCTTCCACCACTATTTATATTTTTGATGTCACAGTTTAAATGATTTCATATTACTTATTTCTTATTATAACTACCATTGTTTGCTCTTTTGACTTTTAACCTTTATATTATACATATATGTGATTTATAGAGTATACAGTTTGGAAATAATATGTGTATATTTATCTTTACCAGTAAATTTATTTTTTAATTTAATTTTTTTATCTATCTATTTTGGTTTTTTGATACCGGATCTTGCTATGTAGTTCATTAAACATGCTATGTAGCCCAGGCTGGTCTGAAACTTGCACTGATCCCTCTGCCTCAGGCTCCTGTGTGCTGGGAATACAGGTGTATAGAGGTCCCTTTTCCCGTCCTTGTCGCAGTCCAGAGAACTTTATATTTGTAATCCCATGGAGAAGTTATTGAAACTCTAACAAGTTAATTCCAATCTACCATCTCCAGTACAACCCACAGCAAGCATAAAGACACTAATCCATATTTATACCTATGGGCAGTTAAGGGATCCTGAGTCTGGCCCAGATGAAGGTTCACAGAACAAAGGCCTAGAACCAGGGCCCTACCTGGATTTTACTAATTCGTGAAGATGGGAGTGGCTAAAGGATGAGTGAGTGTGAGAATGGTGGGAATTACCTGAGTACTATGAGCTGGGCTAGCTAGGAGGCCAGAAAGCACCTCTGAAATATGCAGAGAGAAGACTATATAGAAAGACCAATCTGCATAACTCAGTCAAGGCAGCATTTAATGTGTAGGGGGTGGTGCCTCAGTTTCTGATGTGCAAACTTTTGTGCCCTGGGAAGTCATAGCCTCTTATCTCGAGGCTGGAACCCAGTCGACAGCCCTGAAGCAGTGGCTCTACATCCCACTGGGCTCAACCCTTTAGGGAGAAAATGAGGCAGGGAAACAGTGACTGCTGTCTGACTTCAAAGATTACACATCAGTACCTCAGCCAGTCCTATTTACATTGCTTAGAGCCAATTGAAGGGAAAAGGAAATAGCTTAGCCAGCTCTGTACCTATCAGTACATGGAGATAGGGCCAGCTTTAGTCAAAGCAGAGGAGGTGATTGCTCTTTATTCAAGAGTCACCCAGGTGGCCCTCTGCACAGGTGTGCACCACCATGCCTGGCTACCGGTATACTGTTTAGTTTCATGTTAGTAATTAGCCTCCTTTTATTTTCACTGGTAGACTCCTTTAAGTATTTCTTGTGAAATAAGCCTGATGGTGGTGGATTTCCTCAGCTTTTACATCTCTGGGAAAAATTTTACTTCTCTGAGAAACCCACTCATAATCTCATGGGGATTCCCTTATGTGCAATTTGACCTTTGCCTCTTCATGCTCCTAAAATTCTGTCTTTGATATTCAGCCATTTAATTATGATGCACACTGCCATCCTCTTTGGGCTGCATCTGTTTGGGGGAGTTTTTGAGATTTTCAGATTTTGATGTCTGTACCTCCTCCAAGGCTGGGAAAGTCTTCAACAATTATTTCATTACAGAAGCTTCCTGACCCTATGTTTGTCTGTTTTCCTTATAGAACTCTCAGAATGTGCATTTGTTCACTTAATGATGTCCCATATGTTCTATTGGCTCTCTTCACTCTTTTTCTTTATTTTTCCCCATCTGGTTGAGCCAGCAGATCTGGAAAGCTTAGACATTCTTTTGTTTAAACTACTTCAAACTATCATATTTTAAATTTTGTATTTAAGCCTAAATATTTGTTTTTCAAACAAGTAAACCTTTTGAATTTTCATTTTATTTTTAATTTTTTATTACCATGTATTAGTTGCACGTACTGAGTTAAAGATGACATTTCAGTACCGACCTATAGGACAGCGACAAAACTCCAACCTCCTTTTTTCCACTTCTTTCCCACTTCCCTGTCTGTAGTAATCGCTATACCACTTTCAGGTCAACAGTTTTTAGCTTCCACATATAAGAACATCTGGTAATTGTCTTTCTGTGTCTGATTTGTTTCACTTAAAAGCCACTTAACACAATGCCCTCCAGTTTCATTCTTTTTACCGCAAATGACAGGATTTCAGTCTTTTTATGGCTGAATGATATTCCTGTGTGTGTGAGTGTGTGTGTGTGTGAGAGAGAGAGAGAGAAAGAGAGAAAGAGAGAGAGACAGAGTGAATCACATTTTCTTTATTCATTCATGTATTGACATACCTTGTCTATTGTGAATAGTGTTACAGTAAGCATACAGTATTCAGGTATTTCTTTGGTGTGCTGGTTTCATTCCCTTTGGATATATACCCCATGGAATATGTGGTAGATCTACATTTAATTTTTGAAGAAAATTCTATATCGTTTTCTATAATGGCTATCTTAAATTATATTCTCATTCGCACTGTGTAACAGTCCTTTTTTCCCCTTACATCTTCATCATTTTTTAAAATGATATCCGTTTTAACTTGATAGTATGTCGTTATAGTTTTTTGCATTTCCTTTATAGCTAATGATGTTGTGCATTTTTAGATATATTTGTTGGCCGTTTGCATTTCTGTTAAGAAATGTCTCTTCACATCACTTGCTCATTTTTAAAAGGGGTTACTTGTTTTCCTTATATACTCTGGATATTAACCTTCGGTCAGATGAAGAATTGGCAAATATTTTCTCCCATGCTGTAGATTGTCTCTTCATTTTGCTCCTTATTTCCTTTGTTACACAGAAGCTTTTAGTTTGATATAATTCCATTTTTCAATTATTAATTTTGTTTCATGTTCTTTTGGGGTCATATCCAGAAAACCACCATAGGAACTAAAGGCAAAGCACAGGCAATATGCTACTTTGCTTATGATTTTTAGTAGCTTCAGAGTTTCATGTCTTACATGTAGGTCTCTGATCAGTCTTTAGTTGACTTATGTATGGGATGAGAGATGGGGTTGTTTCAATCCTCAGTGATTTCAGAGATTATAGTCTCTCTGATGTATGTTTTTTGATCCTTTCTTGAGAATTGGTTGGCAGTACTTATGTGGGTTTATTTCTAAACTTTTGTTTCTTTTTGTCTATGTGTCCATTTTTATGCCAAAAGCATGTTAGTTTTGAAGTATTTCTTTTTTTTTATTTTTTATTTTTTGGTCTTTTTGAGACAGGATCTCCCTTTGCAGCTTAGGCTGGCCTTGAGTTCTTTGTAACCCAGGGTGGTCTTGAACTTGCAACAATCCTCCTGCCTCAGCCTCCCAAGTGCTGAGATTACAGGCGTGTGCTACCACGCCCAGCTGAAGTATTTCTTGATCAAAAAAACCTTCCCACTTCATTCTTTTTGCTCAGTACTGCATTAATTATTTGGAGTTCTTTTTGTGCTTCCATATAAGTTTTAGGATTAATTTTTCTAGGTATGTGAAAATATCACTGGTATTTTGATGAGACTGCATGGAATCTGTAGATCAGTACATTTGGGAAATGTGGACATTTTACTGATATTGATTCTTTCAATCTATGAACATGGGAACTTTTCATCTTTTTCATTTTCTTTCATCACTGCTTTATAATTTTTATTGTAAATATCTTTCATTTCCTCAGTTAAATTTATTCCTAAGTGTTTTTGTAGCTATTGTGGATGGGAATGCATTTATGATTTTTTTCTTAACAAAGTTATTTTTTAATATGTTGATTTTGTGTTCTGCTACTGTACTGAATTGATCAGTTCTAATAGTCTTTGGGTGGAGTCTTTATATTCTTCCAAACATAGAATTTATCATTTCTAAACAGGCATGTGTTTGATTTCTCCCTCACCTTTTATTTCTTTCTCTTGTCTACTTGCTGTGGCCAAAACTTCTAGCACTACACTGAATAAGAATAGTAGTAAGAGTGGGCTCTCTAGTCTCGTTCCCCATCTTAGAGAAACGCTTTCCATTTTCCTTCATTTAGTATAACGTTATACGTGAGTTTGTCGTATGTAGATAGCCTCAGTTACGTTGAGATATAACCCTTGAATACCTGATTTTTTTCCAGGGTTTTTCCTATGAAAGGATGTTCAGTTTTTTTGTGTTTTGTTTTAGTTTAGTTTTGTTTTGTTTTAACCAGGAATTGAACTCACGACCTCAGGATGTTCAGTTTTATCAAATGCTTTTTCTGTGTGTTTTGGGATGATCTCATATGGTTTTTATCCTTTGTTCTGTTGATGTGTGAACATTTATTGATTTGCATAGGTTGAACTATTTTGTATCTCTGAGACGAAGTCAATTTGAAAGTGATGAATGACTTCTTTGATGTACTGTTGAATTTGACTTGCTAGTATTTTGTTAAATTTTTGTATCTATGTTCATCAGGGGTATCGGTCCATACTCGCCATTTTTTGTTACGTCTTTGTCTCTTTTTGGTAAAAGGGTAATGCTGGCCCCATACAATGAATTTGGAAGCGTTGAATTCTTCTGAAAAATTTGAAACAACTGCCATTAGTTCATCTGTAAAAGCTTGGTAAAATTCAGCAATGAAGCCCTTCGGTCCTGGGCTTTGTTGTTGTTGTTGTTGGGAGATTTTTTATTTTTGGTTCAGTTGCATTATTTGTCACTTGTTTTTGGTCTATTCAGGTGTTTGTGTGTGTGTGTGTGTGTGTCCTCGTGGTTCAATTTTGGTAAGTCATATGTGTCCAGAAATGTTTCCATTACTTCTAGACTTTCTAACTTATTAGCATATAGTTTTTCATAAGTATCTCTTTTGATGTTTTTATTTCTGTAATATTGGCTGTAATGCCTCCTTTTCACCTCTGATTTTATTTATTTGGGTCTCTGCTCTTTGACTGGGTTAGTCTAGCTGAAGGTTTGTTGATTTTGTTTATTGTTTCAAAAAGCCAACTCTTTGTTTTATTGAGCTTTTGTATTAAATTTATTTAATCTATGACTGCTCTGATCTTTGTTATTTTTTTCTTTCTATTATTTGGGAGTCTGTCTTCTTGACTTTGTAAATCCTTGATTTGCATCACTAGTTGATCTGAAATATTTCCCTTCTTTTCTTCTCCTACTTTTCCTTGCTTTTCTCTCTTTTCCCTCTCTCCTCTCCCCTCCTCTCCACTTCCCCTCCCTGCTCCCCTCCCCTTCCCCCTCCTTCTTCCCCCCCCCCCCATTCATTGCTTGTGCCCCTGCCCCACCTCATTGGAACCAGAGCCCGATACATGCTAAGAAAGCACTCTGCCACCATAAGTACATTCCCAGCCCCCTACCCCCTTTTCAGGCAGGATCTTGCTTACTTTGCCCATGCTGTCATTAAATTTGTGAGCATCTTGCCTCAGCCTCCTAAGTAGCTGAGATGAGGCATGTGAACCAATATGCCTAGCAAAAAAAAAATTTTTTTTGTGGTATAGCTATTTGTTTTTGCTACAAACTTCTGTTTTTATGCTGCATTTTTGTATCTCATAAGCTTTGGTATGCTGTGTTTCCATTTTCATTTGTTTCAAGAACTTTTTAAATTTTCCTTTTGAATTCTTCAATGACCAGTTATTTATTTAAAAGTGTGTTATTCAGTCTCCATGCATTGGTATAATTTGTAAAATTTCTTCTGTTGACTTCTAATTTTCTCCATCGTGATCAGAAAATATATGGGATGTAGTATTAGTTTTTTGAATGTGTTAAGACCTATTTTCTGGCCCACTACAAGATCTATTCTAGAGAAAGTTTCATGAACTAATGAAGAGAATATGTACTCTCTAGCTGTTGGATTGAATGGCCTGTGTCTGTTAGGACTATCTATCTATAGTATAGTTTAAATCTAATGTTTCTTTGTTGATGTTTTTAGGCAATCTGAATGATGTATCCAGTGCTGAGAGAATTGAAGTTCCTATTGTTGGGTTAGACCCTACTTCTCTTTTTGGGTCTATAGACTTTTTTATAACATTGGGTGCTCCACAGTTAGTGCATATAGACCTTCAATCATTATATCTTCTTGTCAAATTGATACCTTGATCATTATATCGTGACCTTCTTGTGTCTTTTCAGTTTTTATCTTAATGTCTATTTTATCAAATATAAGTATAGCTACTTTCACATTCTCCTAGCTTCTTCTAGGTTTTCATTTGCTTGTGATATCATTTCTCATCCTTTTACTTTTAGATTATGTGTCTTTACTGCTGAGATGCATTTCTTTGTGTTTTTGTTTCATTTTATGTTTTTGTATGGTTCATTATATCATCCAGGCTAGCCTTAAACTCCCTGTATAGCCTAGGATGGCCACAAATTCACAAGGCTCATGTCCTAGACTCCTGAGGGCTGGGATTGTAGTCATGCACCATACCTCGAGGCAGTGACAGCAAACTTTTAGAGAGCAGTGCCCAAACTACAACCTAAAACCCATTTATATTTCCAAAGTGCCAACACTGCAATTAAACCTGAATACTTAGGTTTCAGTTTAGAAAACACAACATATACATTAACTTTTTTTTGTCTTAAAAGAAAAATAATACACATACCATAGGTTTTCCACCACTGCCCTAAGGTGTATTTCTTGTAGGCAGGATATTGTTGGCTCTTGTTTTTCTGTAGTCCTTCAAGGTTATTGATAGGTAAGAAATTTTTGCTGTTATTTTTTAAAAATTGTCTTCTAGTTTTGAATATATTTTGTCTCCCCTCCCCCTTTACACATCTTCATAGTTTGATGGTTTTCTGTATTGGTAATGGTTGATTCTTTTCTATTTTTATTTTGTGATTTTTTTCTTTTAGTGGCATTTATGCTTTCCCACGCTTTCATGATAATAGTTATCTTTCACTTCTGGGTACAGGATTTCCTTAAGCACCTTTTGTAAAGATGGTCTAGTCACAAACTTTCTCAGTTTGTGCTTGTCTTGGGAAGATTTTATTTCTCTTTCATTTCTGAGGGGAAGCATTGCTAGGTAATCTTGGTTGAAAGTTATTTTTGTTTTAGGACTTGAAATTCTACTCTGAGCAGTAAGGTTCCTTCTGAGAAATCTGATAGTGTAGTGAGGATGCCCTGAAATGTGGGTTGGAAGGGTTTTTTTTTTTCAGATTTTATTTCTATTTATTTTTAAATTTAAGTTTACTGATACAATTTAGCTATACAAAATGACCACCTTCATTATTGGAAACTTATATCTGCACATGATATATCTTGATTCCTTTTTTTTTAATCATTCCCATCCCCTTTTCAAACCCACTTCCCCTCCCTGTTCACAGAGCTTGGTTTTCATTTTATCTTTCTTGTTTCATTTTTTTCTTTTCTCTTCTTCCTTTCCCCCTTCCACCTACCTATTTACCTTTTCCTTTTGAACAGTTTCTTCCAATTTCCCAATATCTATTGTACATTTATGTTCATATTTGCATTTTCAGTTTCTCACATCGAAGAGATAATGTGATGCTTACATGTGTGTCTGATTTATTTCACTTTTAATTATGATCCCAAGGTCCATCAATTTAGCTCAGTTTTACCTTTATGGCTGAGTAATACTCTATTGCATTTAAAAGGCACATTTTTTAATCCATTCATTGGTTGGCTGCATTTGGGTTGCTTCCAAAATTTAGCTATTACAAACTGCCTCTATAAATGTGGGTGTGCATATATTGCTGTGGTGTGATGCTTTTAATTTTTCTGGAAAGATACCCAGAAGGGGAATAGCCAAGTCAAACAGGACAGCTACTCCTAGTTTTCTGAGTAATTACCACACTGATTTCCACAGTGGTTGCACCAGCCTACATGCCCATCAACAGTGGAGAAGGGTTCCTTTTTCCCAGTGGTCCCTCCAGCATTTGTTATTGGTTAATAATAGCCATTCTTCCTGTGGTGAGATGGAATCAAAGCATTATTTTAATTTGGATTGCTTGAATGAACAGTGATGTTGAATTTTTTTCATATATTTATTTGCCATTTGTACTTCTGAAAAATGTCTATTCATCTCAGAGGCCCATTTTTGGATTGGGTCTTTCAATTTGGAGGGTCTAATTTTTTTCAGTTCTTTGTATGTTCTAGATAGAAGTCCTTTGTCTGAAGAACTGGCATAAATTTTTTTCCCACTCTGTGGGTTGTCTTTTCACTCTGTTGGTGATTTCTTCTGCTGTTCTTTTGCCAATTTTAGCATTTTCTTTGTCTTGAACTTTTGAGTTTGACTATAATATACCATGGCTAAAGGTGCTTTTGGCTGTGTCTACTTGGAGAAATTTTAGTCTCTTATACATGGATGTCCATATCTTTCCCAAGATTAGGAAACTTTTCTGCTGTTTCATTTCATAGGTTTTCTATGCCATTGCACTTTCCCTTTACCTGTGGTTATTCAAAAAATACTGATATTTGTTTACTTAATGATGTCCCAATATTATCGAATGTTCTTGTCATTCATTCCCCTAAAAAAAACTGACTAGGATATTCAGAAGGCCTGTTTCAAGTTCAGATACTATTTCTTCCACCTGAGTTAGTCTGTTTTTGAGGATTTAAACTATATCTTTTATTTTGCTTTTTGAGCTATTTATTTCTAAGATTTATGGTTTGCTGATTTTCAAAATCTACTTCGATTAGTTTTTGTTTGTTTGTTTTTGGTACCAAGGATTGAGCTTATGACCTCACAGTTGCCAGGCAGGTGCCGTGCCCGAGCTACATCTCTGGCTAATTTCTCATTCACATTCTGCATCATCTTCACAGTTTCACTTCCATGTTTATCTTCATTTTCTTGGATCTCACTGAGCTTTTCTATATTTATTCTTGGAAGTTTTTTAAGTCAGACATCTTCTTCATATCAATCTTTTTTTGGGGCCTGAATCTGTTGCTGGAGTTTTTCTGTTCATGTCACTTTGGCTTTTCCTATTTCTCATGCTCCTAGTTTGAGGTGTGCCATCCAGTAGGTCAGCTGTCTCTTCACTTTCATTGGTTGGCCTTTTTACTAAGAACCTTTCTCCTGAAAATGTGCTGTGGGGAGTTGGCTTGTTATGCAATGTTAGCTTTATTTCTAGTTGGATATTATAGTGTACTCTCTTTATAGCTTTTTTTTTTTTTGGTATGATTAGTTACTTTGGCCTAATGCATACTCCAGAAGAGTTGGAGAGACCCATCTTTTCTGGAAGCCACAAAGAGTGGGACACTGTAACAGTTCAGGCAAATGTGGTGCAGACCATAGAGGATGTAGGTGCTGTGGGCTGTGTAGAAGAGGTGGTCTGCATCAGGTCATGGACATCTCCTCAGGCACTGTTGGTTGCAGCTCTGCTACTAGCAAGTGCTTCTGAAATTGATAATGGGGCTGGGGAGGGGGGAAGCACATGTCCTCTGATGAGTCAGTGCTACAGGCTCAGAGGCTGCCCGAGTCGCAGTAACAGATGTCTGGGTGTTGTGCCTGAGGTGAAAACCACAGCACTCCCTCTGGCGTGCTCACAACCAGTCCTGACCATAATGCCTGGCAAACAAGATGCAGTGCGGGAACCATGTAGAAGGGTGGTAGCAGAAACTTCCTGCTGCCGGCAGTGCACACTCAGGAGCCAGTCTACAGCTGCAGACAGGCACATCCTCTGTCCATCATCTTTCAACAGTGTATGTTTAGGGATGGGCAAGAACCAGAGCCATGAAGTTGTTTAAGGGCACCTCACTGACCTTGTGGGTAGTACAGCCATCTGCAACTTTGGCATTCTCTCTCCACCCTGTTGGTAGCAGATGTCTGAGTGTTGAGACCTGAGGTAGTGTTACGGAAAATGCAGAAGTACCTGCCTTCAGTTCGGGCACTGGTGAATCCATGCATGACTTGCTATACTCTTTGTCCCAGAGGACTAGCTTTCTTGTCTTGTTCTCATGGAAGCATCTTCCTTCCTCCACCATTTCAGAGCACCCATTCCCTACTGCATAAAACAACCAGCAGACTTATGTTATAGTCACTCTACTAGGCCAAGTTGGATTCACACAGCAGCTACCTCATGAACCAGTGCAGTGGAATGTTCATGGATTCCCAGGGCTGATGACAGAGATTTCTGACCTCTAGAGTAGCTGAAGTTCAGACAGCTCACTTCTGAAGACGGATCTTGACTGGAGCAACCTGGGTGTTGATGGGGAGATGATGTGAGATCCTTTTACAAGGAAGCTTCTTGTGCAGATCTCAGGTTATTTATGTAGGTGGGCTGCAAGCATGTGGGAAGCTTGAAACTCTGCAGTGGCTAAGATTGCCAGCATCCACACTGACAGAGTTTTCTGGACTTCTTCACCTTTACCCCTGCAAAGGACAAACTCTTGCCACCTCTCCCGCTGTGGAGATGTGGTGACAAATTCCAGGGTATTTTGCTTTTCTTACCATGCTGTGGTCCTAGGTCTCCAGATTTTACAAAGTTCCAGTTTCTGTCTTGCTGATTTCCAGTGTTCTCCTACGGTCACTCACCCCACAATGCAGCCGATTTTTTTTTTTACATTGGTTCTTTGTGGAGGAGGAGATGAGTTCTGACTGCCTCTATTCAGTGCCTTGGATCTCTGGTTTTTTTTTTAAGAGTATATAACAGAATAAAATCCATCAAAACAAACCAGTGTAAGAGATACAGGACTTCAAAACATTATGAAATCAACAATAGTTAACATAATGCCTTCTGATGTCTTCAAAATGGCTGCAGATGCCTTCAGACATAGTAAAAATCAAACAGAATAGAATAGAAATAATAAAAACAAAACAATGCAAGTGATAAAGGACTTCAAAACTAGCCAGTAGTAAATCCAAAATTGCTACCATAATATATCTTGCTATCTTTGAAATAGTTTCTCCTGCCATGGAATTTAACATAAACAAAACAAAAGAGAATAAAACCCAATGCAACAAAACAATGGAAATGGTATAGGACCTCAAAACAAGACCATAGAGAATCAACAGTGGCTGCAACCCTCAGAAGGAGATCCCCCCGCAGATGACACACTGCTTAGCGATATCCTCTGAATCTATGATCAGACCCCTGGCCCTAGACCAGCAATGTTGGTGAAACACAAAAGCACCACAGGCATCCAATTGCAATTCACCTTGATAGCTATCATCACAGATAAGCCGGTTGCTTATGAGGTGGGGGTGGGGTTGGGGGTGGAATGGTACTTCTTGTTTGCCAGCCCACGCACTGGAAGGAGCAGGGGTCTGGCTATTCCCAGTCCAGCCATGGCCCATGCATGGTGCCAGTTCCTAGACTGGGCTTGTTTGCTGCTGTGGCCATTATTCTCTCTAATCCTGGTCCACAAATGGTGCTGACTCTTGGGGAAAGGCTTGGGTCTAGTTGTTTCCAGTCCGCTGGTTCTGGCACTGGTTCCCAGACTGGGCTTGTTTGCTGCTGCAGCCATTGTTCTCTCTCTGGTTGGTTTTTTAAATGACACGTGTCTTTCTTTTGAATTTCTCATTGAGATCATGAATTGTTTTTATGATTTCACTGGTTTATCTATGCTGTTGTATTTCACTGTCTTTAAGATTATTATTTTGAGTTACCTTGCAGGCAATTCATTGATTTCCCTTTCTTCCAGGTCAGTTATTGGGAGTGTTATGTTTCCTTGCTTTTGTATTTTGCTTTCATGTTTTGGTCCTTGTGCAGATACCTGTATATCTGGTGGAACAACCATCTCTAGGCTTTAAAAAGTGGCTTTTGTAGGGAAAGACCTTCACCTGCAGGTGGGTCTAGTGTGGCAGTTGGTAATGGTGTGCTGGCTTTGGTCCTAAGTAGATATAGTGGTGTAGCCTCCATATGGAATCTTCAGTTGTGACTCCCATCAGCAACGACCATGGGCATCTCAGTGATCTAGGCTGTAGGAAATTGTGGCAGCATAGGTTAGAATCCATGGTGGGGTTTATGGTTCTCTTGTACATTTTGCACAATGGGGTCTTTTATGAAGCGATACCTCTTGATATTGATTCTAACATGGCCCACAAACATCTGTAGTGATACTTGCTTTTAGGGTTCAAGTGCTCATAGCAGCTTTGGTGCCCCAGTCCTTGACTTAGGGACTTGTGAACCTAACTGACCCTAGGGGTTTGGGGTGCAGGTTGATTCTCTAATACATAGTTAAATGTAGACAGCACACAAAGCTCAGGTCTGTGACTGTAAGGCATTTCTCAGCAGTGTGGGTCCAGGGGGTTGAGTACAACAGCAATTTGTGTACAACAGCCATTTGGCCATAGTGGCAGCTCCTTCTCCAGGGACTGATTCATTGCATAGTGATGACTCTGGACTCAGGGATGATGAGACACGACAATGTCCTAAACAATGTGAGGCCAGCTGCAGTGGCAGCATGAACAGTGGAGCCCAGCTGTTGATTTGGCTTGAGGAAGGTCAAGAGCAACTCTTAACTTCTTGGGGTCTTATCACAGTTTTGCTCCATCCTGTACGCTCCTCCATGATGTTGTGCCTCATCACAGGCCCAAAAGTAATGAACCAGCTAACCATGGATTGAAACCTTCGAAGCCATGAGCTAAAATAGACTTTTTTGCCCATAAGTTACACAGGTTGGCTGGCTCCACTGCTTTTGGACCAGTGGCAAGGCAGAAACACCATGGCAGAAGGGCGTGGTGGAGGAAAGCCGCTCACCTCATGGCAACTAGGAAGCAGACAGAGAGAAAGAGGCAGAGAGAAAGGAGCTGGGAAAACATATAGTCTTCAAAACCACACCCTTCTTGGCTTTCTGCATCTAACTGGGCTCCACCTCCTAATAATCTCCCAACAATGCCATCATTTATGAATCCATCAGCAAGTGGTTTAATCCACTGATGAAGTTAGAGCTCTCATGAACCAATCACTCCCAAAATCCCTTCAGTTGCTATCCCAGGAGCCAGCACATGGCCTTTTGGAGACTCTAGTGCCAAACCAAAACAGTGACAGATTCTCAAGCACTAGCCTTCCTCCATAAGCCTGGGAATTCTCAGCCATTACACTGGGCTGTCTCTGTTTTGGTATTTTTTTCTTTTTTAAAAATTTTATTTTAAAGAGAATAAAGCCAATCAAAACAAAACAGTAAAAGCAATACAGGACTTCAAGGTAAAAGAAAATCAACAATGGCTACCATAATGCCTCATGTTATTTTCAAAATAGCTGTCTACACCATAAGACATAATAAAATCAAACAAAACAACAGAATAAAACCAATCAGAACAAAACAACGAAAGTGATACAGGACTTCAAAATCAGATAATAGGAAATCAACAACGGCTACCATAATATATCTTGTTATCTTCAAAATAGCTGCCCATACTATCAGACATAATAGGCTCTAAAAAAACAAAACAGAATAAAACCAAACCAAACCAAACCAATGAAAATGATACAGGACTTCAAAACAAGGTAATAGAAAATTAACAGTGGCTACCACGTTTCCTTTTTAGACATTTCCTCCCCTTTCACCTTCACGATATCTATTATACATTTTGGATCCCACTAACTTCTTCAGCTGTTTTTTTTTTTTTTTCTCTGTGAAGTTTAAAGGGAATAAAACAGAGCAATAGAACAAATTGAAACAGTGATAAGACAGTCGGGGATCTACAACAGTTACTATATTGCGTATTGTTGTCCTCTAAATAGTTGCCTGGCTTTAGGCTTGCAACAATGTCAATCAAACAATTGAGTTCCTCAAATTTGCTCACAGAGGTGGGGTGGGGTGGAGGGGGTGGAGGGGAGGGTGGAGATGTTCTCTCCCCAGCACATGTGCTAGCTGGTTCACAGGTGGGTGCTTAGTTTCCTTCCTTTTGCTCCCCAATCTGTGCTTTGAATGGCTCACAGGCAGGGGCTTAGCTTCCTTCCTTGTGCTCCCTGAACCAAGCTCCAAATGGCTCAGATGGGTTTAGCTTCTTTCTTTGTGCTCCCTGATCCGTACTCTGAATGCCTCACATGCAGAGGCTTAGCCTCCATCTTCTGGTAAATCTTACTTCAGGAACCCCCAAAAAGTCCAGTGACCAAACTGCCAAATCTTGCACTGGGGCCTGGTCTGGCTTATCAGTTCATTGTAGTGTTACAGCAGAAGTCCAGGATTTGGAACTCCATTCAAGTTCCAGCTTCATCACTTAGTATCTGAAAATAAACACGCGATGGCCAAGTGATTGTGATTGGCTGAAAGGATTTAGCATGATATATATATATATGGCTTCCTCAAACAAGATTCCATTCTTCCTCCTAAACTAGAGGTGTAGAGTGTGTATCCTGGGAGGGCCTACAGAATCCCCAACAGCAGATACTGTTTTCTGTGTCTTGCTAGTTCAAGTCAATTTTTAAAAGATGTAATTCTCCCAGTGAGAAAGCAAAATAAGCCTTCAGTTCAGGGAGTACTGAGCTGGTATCTTTTTATTTTCTTGAATTCTCTCAGGCTGTTTCCTTAGTCATTTATTGTAATGTGAACTCCACAGATAAATAAGGATTGGAAAATGACCAGGAATCAAGACAAAAACGCTGGTTTTACTAGTTTGGAAGCAGTTTTAATGGAGATGAAAATGTTTCTTAACACAGGTACCCCCAAAATACAAATCAAAATATCATCTTCAGCTGCATAGCAAATATGATTTAAGAATTTAACATTATTTGATCACAAGCGTAAATATAAGTCACCATAAATAAATGTAAATCCATTGTACAAAAATTCCCAACAACTCTTAATACAAATATGGTACATTTAACAGTTTTTCAAACAAAATTTTAAAGTTTTTAAAATCTAAGCTCTTTTCCTTAGACACATTAAAAAAAAAATCAAAAGGGGGTCAGTAACAATACTACAGAGGAAAGAATTAAACTTGTCGTTTTCATAAATAAGTGCGGCTGATGAGCTGATGGAATGAAAATCTCGCTTAAAGGTGAAAACTCTCAATTTACTAGAATCAAATCCTTTGAGGATAATGTGATTTTTTTTTTCCCCAGAGGGTCAACTTTGGGGTTATGAAAGTAGAGTGAGGGAGATGAGTTGCTGAAACAACAATCTCATTAACTGGAGGGTCCCCATCTCTACCAAGAAGTGGTCAAACACTGGAAATGAAACATAGAACTTAAAAGCTAGTCATCTACCTGAACGAGAGCCAGCTGTTTCCCGATGGAACTGGAGGTTTAGAAGGTTCTGGAGTTTAGAGATTTTATATGGTTTTGATGGCATGTTCTACCACATCATTTTGCCATGTGGTATAATTTCTCCGCTGCCTTCAGGATTCACCCATGACCGTTCAGAAGAAAAAATATCAGGATCGGAAGTGGCAGTGTGAGGCAGGAGGATCTGCCAACTTCCATTCTGAGCCATCTTCCTAAAATGCAGAATAAATATTTCTTTCATGGATGAGAGGTAGCTCAAGACCCAAGGTTATCAGAATGATTTCTCTGTAGCAGTGGTTCTCAAACTTGGATGCATAAAATAACTTGAATAGCTTTTGGAAAATGCAGATTGTATAGCCTTACTCCCAGAGATTCAAAACTAGTAGGTTTGAGGTGGGGCCCAAAAACCTATACACAAATATGCTTATCTCAAGAAGCTCTCGCTTAGGTGGCTTTGGACCATACTTGACATGAGGGTATCACACAAACTTCTGGCTGTGGACATTGCCTGTTCATCCCCTGTGGTTAAATATGAAGCATCTGGTTAATGATAACCACTTCAATTCATCTTTCCTAGGGGTAGGGGCCACTATATTATTATTTCCATTTTTTGCTCTTTTCCTTTCCTCCCTGGGCAAGATGTATTAAATATTCCATTTAACATGTTCTTCGAAGCTCAAGGCCAGACTCCTTTGAAAATGATATACTCTAATGAGCATCTTGAAGGCCTCTTTTCCTAAAGATCTCACCACACTTGGTGACTGAGATTCTGTGGAGGAACTTTGGTTCAGTCAGGAAAATGGAAGTAAATATACCCCTGTGAGAGAATATATATCCCAAAATCTAACTTGAGGAGCATCAGAACAGAAAGTTGAGAGCAAAATGGACAAAGTTCAGGTTCACTCTAGTAAGACTTCCCCTTTGAAGGGGGTGTATTTTTACTCCCCACCTCCTTGTTCCCAAGATGTTTTTGGCCTCTGTTGAAACAGCCCCAAACTTCCTTTCCTGTGGGAGTTTTCCTTGATGAGAGATTCTGTGACAAGCAGTAGACACTAATTTGGTCACTGGCTGAGGTTGTGGGAGTTCTATGACCTGCTTGTTGAATGCTGTGCCCTCCATGTCCATGGTCCTGTGTGGCCCAGTATTAAGTATTTAAGCTGACGAGATGGCTTAACAGCTTGCTGTTTGAGGCTGTGGGACTCCTAGCCGAGTTCACAGATTCTGCTTCCACACAGCAGGCCTGACTGTCCTCCTAACCCTACTCCATTCAGTGGGATACAACTGTAAAAGCATTTCTGACTTTTCTCTAGGAACGTTCTGAGAGGGGGAGTTGTTCATGGGGTGACCGTGAAAGGGTAGAACCAACATCACCTATCATCATGCCAAACCAAGAATCACTTCGTGGTTCACCATGCTCTCAGTTCCTGGTCCCAGCATATTCTTGGTGGTAGAGGAGGTATTTCTAACATCCACAGCAGCGGGGGACGCCCTCAGGAGAACTGGAGGGAAGGAGCCAGAGGTGAGAAGGAAGTCAGTGAGATGAGGCATGGTGAGGGCAGGCTGACATCTCTGGCACAGCCACACTCTTTTCTCAGGGTCTACGACTTCAGTTGGGGCCAGACCTGTGGGCATTCAAGGCCCTCTGGGGAGGAGGTCTTGGGAAGGAAACACATATGGATGGTGGGACTGCAGGATGAGAAAGGTTAAAACTGGGGGCTCTTGAATATGGCTGAGAGAAAAAGAAAAAAGCACACGCTGCCCTGTTATGTTGTTTTCATTTACACTATGGAAAGACCACCATGGAGATGTCAGGGGAGAGCATGCACAAGCCCAGCCCTCAGGAGTGGTGCGGGTGTGTTCGGGGAGGTTCTTAGCTTCCAGGTCCATCTCACACACTGTCTTGTTGGACCCGGTTGCAGGCTGACCATTGCTTTTTCTTTCCTGCTTCTCCTCCCACCTCCAGGTTGAGGGTCTGTGGGACCTCTGCCTAGCAGGTGGTGGCCAGGGACTGGTGGATCGGTGGCTGGAAGCAGCGCACGTGCTCCACAGTGGAACTGTCTGTCTCCACGGACTTCATGTATTTGTTCAGGATGGCAAAAACCTCATTGTTCAAGATCTGGTACTTCCTGATCCGGTCGGCCATCTTCTTCAGGGGCTGTAAGAGATCAAGGATGTTCAGGTTAAGGTAGGGTGCATGAGAAATAAAATGTGAGAAAGAAGATTCAGTGAGGCTGGTGTCCAGGGCCCCAGTGCTTTAATGACTGTGTCACTCTCTTGCCTAAAGACCTTCTGTGGATCCCCAAATTAAATCTTTGCAACTTCTAAAACTTATTACTATGCTACCATAATCAAACCAGTGTGGCATTGGTACAAAGACAGCTATGTAGGCCAATGGACTAGAACAGAGAGCCTAGAAATCAACCCTGACATATATGATCAAATGATTTTCAACAAGGCCGCCAAGACTATCCAAAAGAGGGGAAAGTTACTTCAATAAACGGTGCTAGAAAACAGGTTATCTATATGAAGAATAATTTTGGAACCTAACTTTATAACATACATAAAAATTAGCTCAAAATGGATAAAAAGGGGTAACTTTTTTTTATTATTGAAAAGCAACTGTATTGAATGGTGAAAAACAAAAACAAAACAAATTTTTTACAAGAGCATCAAAATATGAAATAGTGATAAATCTCATCAAAAAAGGGTAACTTTAAGAGTTATAGCTATTCAATTCTTAGAAGAAATCACAGTAACAAGTACTGATGAGGATGTGGAGAAATTGGAACTCTGAAGCATTGCCGGTGGGATATAAGATGCTACAGTAATTATGGAAAATAGTACAGCAGTTCCTCAACTGATTGAACAGAATTACCATGTGACCCAGCAATTCTACTTTTGGAATGAAAGAAGGGACTTGGGTATTTTTACATCCATATTCATAGCAGCATCATGCACAATAGTTAAAAGACGAATACAACCAGTGTTCCAGCAGTGGATTTTTAGGTAAAATATGATATATAATTACAGTGAAATACTATTCATCCTTAAAAGGAAATTTGGACATATGCTAGTGTATTGGGTGATACTATGTACCCCCAAGTCCTCATATACTTTCGATGGGGCTGAATCTGTCACTTGTGATTAGTTTGTTGTCTTGTGCTGGGATTGGTGATGTGAGTGCTGCACCCACCCAGGGGTGGAGGTGAGATACAGTGTAAAGGAGGCGGGTCTTCCTCTGGCTTGCTTCCACCCTCTCTCTCTCACCAGTGCACCTTGCTATTTGGTGGCTGCCATGAATGGCGGCCCTGCCACACCACGCTGCCTTGGAGCCAACTGAGTATGGACTGAAACCCCTGGAGAACTGTAAGAAATAAACCTTTCCTTCCCTAATTTTGGGTGTCAGGTATTTTGTCTCAGCAATGAGTGAAAAGTAACTAAGACAGCTAGAAGATGGGCTAATCTTGAGGACATTATTCTAAGTGAAATAAACCAAACCGACACTAGAAACCAATATCCTAAGATTCCCCTTACGTAAGGTAAGTACTCAGAGTGGTGAGAGTCATAGTAGAATGGCAGTTGCCAGGGACTAGAGAGTTATTTTTTAAAACACACGGAGTTTCACAGCTTAGGAAAGGGAATAAGTTTCATAATGCATTTAACATCACTAAACCGTGTGCCATTGGTCAAACTAGTAAGTCTTATTTTACTGCAATTTTTGTGACTCTTTGTAAGGTGGCTCTTGGCCCTTTCCCCCTCACATGGCTCCTGGTCCCCACCCACCTGGATGCCTCTGTGCCTTTGCTGTAGCTGGGCTTTCTGTCTGCAGTGTGCACCCAAGTCCCACATGCAGGCTTGACTCAGTGCCAGCACTGCCTCTCAGGGAGGCTTCTCTAACCACCACCTCCTGCTCTGTGTGTCTCCCACAATGACCTTGCCTAGTCAGGCTGGAAACTGTCCCATCCCGGGGCACAGCTCAACTCTACTGTCTGGGGAAGGTGCCAAGATGCCAGTCCCAGCAGCCCACCTGCACCAGGGGGCAGGCATTTCAGGTCAGCAGCCTAGTCCTGCCCTGCAGGGTGACCTGATTCATCTCAGTGGGCTATGAGTAGGTGACTCATGGCCTCCTCCAGTGCCCAGCCACCGAGTGTCTGGCTATGTCCGTGAGCAGCTCCCCCACCCCTCCTCAGATGGAAGCTGATGTCGGGCCAGCCCCACCTCCCACGCCCCAGCCCCAGCCCACTCACCACGTTCTTAATGATTTCGTCCTTCCCGTCCTGCCTCTGCACTTTCAGCAGGTGGTAACAGAAGTCGAACAGGTCAAAGCGACGCTGCTGGCCCAACAGAACAATGATGGAGCAGCCAGCCCAGTTCAAACCATCGCCGAAACACTGCCTAGGGTGGAGAGAAGAGCTGCAGTGAGGGGCCAGGGAAGGAGACCGTCAGCTCGGGCCAGCAGTACAGTGAGTGAACAGGCCCCGCCTTCGGGCCAAGCCTCTTATTCTGGAGCATGGGTATGAGGAAAGCCGTGAGGTGGATTCATTGTTTCCAAGATCTAAGCCCTTCAAACCACACAGAGGTGTTGATCCTGCTGAGGTAATAAAAAAAATCATCTTTGAAAAAAAGAGATGAGTTTACAAGGAAAAACATCCAACTAGCCCTTGAGGTTTAGGCGAGTCACAGGAGGATCGCTTTTGGCTCTGTGGGCTGAAGAATCGTGTCAAGAGCAGGCTTGGCAGGAAGGGCTGAGGCCGGGTGAGTGGGTGGGGAACTGATGCTACTGGTATGGGGAGGCCGTGAGTCCCCTCAGCTCTGATAAAGCTCCAACTGCGGGCCCCAAGTCACAAGAGGCGTGTGGGTGGCCGTGAGGTCATCGCTCTGCTGTCTGTCTGCTCCTCAAACCTGCCAGGCTCCCCGCTTCCCACACTGTGCTGGAAGGGTGCGGGCAGCA
This sequence comes from Dasyprocta punctata, assembly GCA_004363535.1. Lineage (NCBI taxonomy): Eukaryota > Metazoa > Chordata > Mammalia > Rodentia > Dasyproctidae > Dasyprocta > Dasyprocta punctata. Next base: position 55,262 of record RJWM01002415.1, read on the forward strand.
GCTCTGAACATGCCCCTGGCTGTGGCCTGGCCTTCCCTTCCCTTCCCTGTGGTTCCAACACCGCTCCCTCGGGAGAGCCCTCTCAACATTTCTCATTGCTCTTGACTGGAGGACAGGCCTGGTTACCTTCTTTCTTGACCACTCTGTCCTTGATAATTAGCTGGGTAAGTGCAGGAAGAACTGGGCCCTGCTTCTGTCCTGTCTAGGGGCAAAACTGGAAGACTCGGGAGGGTCCTCATTTTCCCGAGTGGAGCTGTGCTGGAGTGAGGTGGGCAGGGAGATACTTAATGCCACATCCTCCTCGGGCTCCTGCCCGATGGTGCAGTCTAGCACCCCATCTTGGGAAGCTGAGGCCCCTGAGGACTCATCTCAACTGGACACTCACATGCACTCCCTACCTGCCTGCAGCTGCCTGCCCCAGCGAGTCCCCTTCTTCCCCGTTGATCCCAGTATCAGGCACTTTGGGAGGCTTGGTTCTATGAGTCCTGAGTCTGCGAACTAAAGTCTGATAACCCATTCATTTCTATTCTTTGACACCTGTCCCCTTTCTTCCTGGCTGCCAAGGCATCTCGTGTCTATGTGTGGCTTCATCTTGGCCCCTTAAGCTACTGGAGGGTAGGAACAGTCCTTTTGGTCAGAGCTGTTGCAGGTCCAGCCCCCGGCACACCAGATGCCCTGAACAGAACTGCTGGCCGGCCAGGTGCACATTCCTTGTCCCCGGGAATTCCAGTACCCTGCTGGCTCTCCAGGGGACAAGCAGGTTGGTGGGTGGCTCTGCCCTCCCTGTAGGTACGTACTCAGCTGTGAACTCATTAGTGCCCACGGGGATGCAGTAGACAAACTGCATGGCGCTCCACAGCCGGTGGAACTCCACGCACTCGTCCACGTGCATGACGCCGTTGGTGGGCGGTGGGCCCCGCCAGATGGGGTCCTGCAGGTAGCTCCGAATGCGGGTCAGGATCACCTCGAACATGGACAGGCCACAGCACAGCCGCTCCTTGGTCAGCAGGTCACCTTCCCGAGCGATGGCAATTTGCTGGGAATGGAAGGATATGCAAACCTTTGATCCACATCTGTGATCCCAGCTGTCACCACGCCCTAGAGGTTCCCAAACAGTGAAGCCAGCTGCACTTGGAATTCATTTATCAGGCTTGATGTTTTCCCCCGAGAGTCCGATATACCACAGTCTGACTTGTGGTATATAAAAATCCAGGAGCATTTGGAGAGGAACAATTATTAAAAATTACAATCTAACCAGGCCATGAAATGGTAGGTAGGTGTTAAAGAAAGTCTGAGCTGATATTATCAGTACTACTGTACTGTTACTATAAGCAGTGCATACTCACAATGTGTAATACACCACCAGTTCCTTTGCTAAGCACCTGGTGGGTACTGACTCTGTCCAACCCCATATCATTATTATCCCCATTTCACATATGAGGAAATTGCAGCTCAGAGAGGCAGCCAGTGAGGGCTAAAATCAGGATCTGATTCTTGGTAGTCTAGATCTATAGATGTAACTGTAAAGTGAATAGAGGAAGCTGCAGAAAATGACGTATACCATAATCCTCTTAAAAGAATTCACACAATTCCACAGACGGAAATAGACACAGACATGGGGTCTGTATATAGAAACATTTTAGATTAAAATCTGTTGTGAGAGCAGATGGGCTTGGAAAAAAGGTGAGATTTGCTATTTACTTTAAATATATCTGTACGGCTGAATGCGCAACGAAGAGCTTATGGTAATCTTTTAAAATTTGCCACTGACATCACAGAAATTATTTCCTCTAGTTAGAAATCCTTCTTTGGCCAGTACATGTGATCTGTATTAATAAACTGGTCTCTCCTCTGGGTTCTGGTTACTATGCATCTAATGATTACATGGCTGGCAGGCACACAAAACACATTACCTATGCATTATGAGAAAAATACCTAGGCGTAAAGCTGCTGAAAGTTACCTGCAAAGCAAGATAAATATTACACTTTAAGGTCAAAGTTAGGTCTCCTAGTCTGGGAACCAAGCTACAGGGCGATCGGCTTCTGATACAGTCACAGCACCAGCTCCCCAGTGCAAGGTTTCACCCAGAACCCAGGGCCGACTGCTCTCTGTGAGCACTCTCCCTGGAGCCCCCCAAAGAGGGGAGCCTAAGTGACCCCACAGAAGAAATCAGGAAGTACGAACGCTGGAGACTCCTGAATGTGAGCCAGGAAGTGCAGCTGTCACGACAACCATATATGTAACGAAATCTGGGGGAAAAAAGAACTGGAAAAGAGGTTTTCAATGTGTGTTTTAAACATGAAGATAAGGAAATCCCGGTTCACGGTGACTCATTCTGATTCTTCAGGCTGACACTGTTCTCATGGAGGGGACATCACGCAAGTTGCCACAGCTGGCTAGAATAATCTCTAAAATAATCTTGAGCCCTGTGCTGGATTTTGGTTCTCATTCTTCGTTTTTAAATCCTGTTCTACTTGCCTCCCCCCGCCCCCCAAAAAAGGGTTTGGCACAGGGGAACTGCTCAGTAAGGAGAGAACCCAGATTTGTTCTCGAGCCATAAACATTCCCTTTGGCAAATAAATGTAGAGTACTGAATAATGTATGCTTCTGCTTAATCTGCATGAGTCCTCAGGGCCTGATCATCTGGGTTGGGGAAGTAGGAAAATGGGCAACTGAACTCATAAATCTGCAGGCCGACTTTGAATTCTACTGGCTCCAACCACAGCCAATGGAAGGAGGCTAGTCCTTTCCTTTGGAAGAGCGCTCACCCGTCACAATTCTATGAATTACACCAGTAATAAATTGCCACCGTGTAAAATTTTTGAAAAATTTATAAATTACATTTTTAAGGTGTAAGAAAGAAAATGAAAATCCTTCATTTATCTCATCACCTAAAGATGAGCTTTTGAAAAATGATGACGCATGAATATTGTTTGTGGTTATGTGGGCACGCATATTACGTGTATAGCAAAATTTGGATCATACTACCTCTAGAGCCTTTTAATATATCTGTAATTTAAAAATTCACTTCCAGTATCATGATTTTTAATGGCAACACAAAAAACCTTTGATATATCTATTTATTTAACCCTCTTCTCTTAATTTTAAATTGTTAGCAAATTTTTACTACTGTAGAGGATTCTAAAGCTGCCATCCTTATATATATAAAAGTTCTGCAAACTTATATGTGTTCATTTCCTTAGAATAAATTCCTGCTAACATGGTCAAAAGACTGTCCTTTGCAGCACAGTCCTCCATGAGTCTCGAGAAAAGCTGAAGCACAGTACATCCACTCGTGCACACTGCGCTTGTCCCCCATAAATACCGTTTCCATGAAGAAATGGCCTGTGCCACCTCGAGAGGTGAGCATGCGTCTTGTGTGTCTGGATCTGCAGCTCACTGATGACAGGTAAGGCTGAGGACCTTTTCTGCAGTTTGTATTGAGTTGTCTTTCACGTTTGGTTTTTTAGGGTATATCTATCACTTTGTTTTTGTGTTTAAGAAGTGTTTAGAGATGGTTTGCTGCAAATATCTATAGTGTGTGCCTTGGTATTGTATCTGTTCTATATTGAGGGGGGTTCTCGCTGAAGTAGTTTCTATGCGGAGTCACTTGATTATATTCAGTACCCTTTGGAAGGAGATTATATCTCAACGTTCCTTCTTTATATGTTCCTTTATGGTTTTTGGAAGTCTCATTCTAGTTATTCATTATGATAATCAAGAGAGGTAGCTCAACTAAGGAGGAAAAACAGCTATTCCATTCCACAGGTGGGAAAATAAAGCCTGAGATGCTGAACGGTTCTCACTAGACTATGCAGTGATTTGAGGGGAGAGCCAGAGACAAGCCCACTGTCCTTGGACTCCCTGAACGTTCTTTTCCCAGGAAGGTTGGACAACGAGCCAGGTCACCTCAGTCTGTCTCAGAGATAAATGATAAATCAACGCAGTGCTGCTCAAATATGTTTGCTTTAACTCTGCCACACTGACCTAGGTAACAGATATCTAGACAGACTGACCTGACATTAGACATCTGAGCAGAAGGGAGACCCTGGCTAGCTTGGAAGTACTGCTTTTTAAATTTTGTTTTGGGATTTTTGTTTTGGTTTTTGTCTGTGGGATAGCTGTTTCATTTAAATGTTTTTTTTTTAAACTACCATGTACCATTTGTATACAGTAACAGGATTCAGTATGGTATTGCCATATATGTCCATGGCAGGCACCAATCCCTGCCCCCTCCCCAGTCCCGAGGAATCGCTATTCTCAGCTTGATTGCTTTTCAGTTTTAAAACTGTTCCTTGAGAATCGGGGGACTTATAAAACTGGCATTTCCTCTCTCATGGAATGTCTAGGGTTGTGTTTGTTCAACACTCAGCATTTGACAAATTGAGATTTCTATCAGCTCTGAGGAAGTGGTGTTGGCCAGAACAGGGAAGGAATTCACAGTCCTCTAAGTGGAAACACATGCTAAGCCTTCGGCTCAAGGAGCTGGATTCCTGCAGGATGACACCAGCTGAGGAGCAGGCACATAGACGTATCGCTGGCTTGGGGGATTTCTCCCTAAAAGGAAACTATTAGAGAGGATCTCCTCTGTTAACTCCAGGAGGCCAAAAAAGCAAGTGTGCGTACTCCACAGCACCCCGGAATTCTCTGCAGTGAGCCAAAGAACGTAAATGCAGCTTAGCTTTCGGTCACCAAGTTCAGGAGCAGGGTGGTAGCCAACGGGGCCCTTAAGGGCAACCCCTGTGCAGATGGGGCTTTGCACTGTGCTCCAAATCCCTGCCCTGTGGTGCCTGAACGGAGGCCACTTTCTGCCCTCCGTGGAGGATGTGATGGCCCCAGAGAGGGTCGTCGATTCCAGAGTGGACTTAAATCCTATCACTTTTCAACAGTCTTAGCTCAGTCTGGTGTCTCATTTCTCTTTTTCCTGAATTCTTCCCCACCTTACCCCCAAGATGCAAAGCTTGCTGATAGCGTGAAGGGAAGCAGCACATTATATTGCCTCTTTTCCCTCACTTGTCTCCTTCTTGCTCTTTCTTGGAGAGTTTGCAACTTCTCTGACATGGAGACCCTGTTTACTTGTCTTGGTGTCCGCAGCAACTGCCATGGGTTTTGAAAAAATAGTTTTTAATTACAGAGCTTTACAGGTGCATGAATTCATGCACCTTCAAAAACATTCTAACATTACAGATGAAGCTGAAGTCATCTTGGATTCCCTTCCTACCCTCAGTCACTGTTTCCATCTCTTGTCAGAGGTTGCCAGCAAGGTGCAGCACCCCAGACAATTTCAGGGGAAGTTTTCCTTAGGTTTCTGGTGTGTGTATTTTAAAACAATGGCAACGGTACGTAGCGCAATTCACTTTATACACACAACTGTGTGTTTAAGATCTATGCACACTGGTCAATGCATCTAGATCTAACTTCATCACTGCATACAAGTCTCAGCACCCAGACGATTATACCACATTTCATTAGCATCTCACTGACTGCCGTGAAGTTGCTTTCAGCTTTTGTGTTAGCAGACTCGGTGACCATACCCATCTCCTGTTGCTGCACTTCTCTGGTAAAAATACCCAGAAGGAAACTGTGGCCTCAGAGAGTATTAGGGTTTTAATTTAGAGAGACAGCAGAATTCTTGATCTCTAGCAAGGGTGTAACAGATCCTGCTGAAATGAGCTGGCTGACTTCTTAGCAGGACACAGGATACAGGGAGTGCAGCAGACATAACTCAAGCCTGAGAGCCGGGGGAGCTCATTCCAGAGCTGTTCCTGCTGCTAAGCACGCTTTCTTCCCTTTTCTGCGCCTTAGGTTCCCTAACTGTAAAATGAGCCAGTTGGGCCATACTGTCTTCCCCGTGGGGACCTCAGGGTCTGTGAAAGAAGGTCCATACCTGAGGGGTCCCCAGTCGCTCTATCAGGGGCACCAGGTGGAGTGGGGCGTACTTGGCTTCAAGGCGCTTCATTCGGACCTCCAGGCGCTCCCCCTCTGCAAAGGAGCAACGGAGCAGAAAATGAGATCTGGGCTCTGTGGGTGACTGCGAGGGAGACACCCTCAGGGGGACTGCGTGATGCGGCTGAATCTCCAAGCTTGGGGACAGCACGCAGAGCTTACTCCTTGGTTCTGGGACATGTGATGAGGACTTAGCACAAGGAAACGTTTTCTATGGGCTCTGTACAGTCATGGAATCGTCTACCTCATGAAGTGCTGAGTTTTACAGCATGTGAGAAAATTAGCCCAATGTTAAGACAGCCTTGCCCAGGACTACAAGACTTAGAGGGTTCACTCCAATTTGGTAATTCTGCGACTGAATTCCACTGATGCCTAAAATTTAACTGCCCTTGCTGACTGCAGGTCTGACTTTAGTGTGATTAAGAAGTGAGTGTAAATCAGGCATGGAGGCACACACTTGTAACCCCAGCCTCTTACAATCCCAACTGTAAGAGGCTGAGGCAAGAGGACTGCAAGTTTGAGCCCAGCCAGGGCAACTGAGCAAGAGCCTGTTTCAAAATTAAAAACAAAAACCTGCGGTGGGGTGCTCGGAAGTAGCTCAGTGCAAAGGCTCTGGGTTCAATCTCCAGTACTGCAAAACAAACACCAAAGTAAAACAAAAAAACTCACGAAGTTTACATTCAGCTGCTGATAGTGTTTCTTACCTTTGATGTAGACTCGAGGCAGGATGTTCTGGAAGGGTGCAGCATGGAGCAGATCACAGACTTCCTCCTGAGACTGCAGAGACAGAGGGAGAGAAAGGGAACACAATTTTCATTTTAAACCAGGAAGCATTTTTATTGCCAAAAACTTGAATGCTAGAGTCAGCCAGCCCTGGGTTCAAATACCAGCCTTTAATAATAACTGTGTGACTGTAGCCAATTACGGAGCCTCTAGGTCTATTTATCCGCAAAATGAGGATGAGCATGGGACCTCTCTTAATGCGTTGTTGTTAACACTAAATGAGACAGTGCATAACCTCAGAGCACGGTCCCCGGCACCTGAGAGCTCAGTACATTTTTACTATAATCTTACAAGGAATTTGTTGAAGAATTAGGGTGCATGACAGAGGGATTGGACAGAGACAGTGAGTCTCAGGCTCTGTTTGGCTGTGAGGTCTGGAGGGTGAGAGGAGGTGGCCGGCCCGATCTTCCAGTCCATTAATCTGGAATAACTGTGCAGAAGGCTGTGTCTGATTAGTCTGGTTTTCTCCACACCAGACATCAACTAGTGAGAGAAGACAACTTAGAACACTGGTCAGACAAGATTTGATAGGGACTAGTCATGTACAAAATTCAGTTTATGAGTAATCATAAAGCACCATGGTTGGAGGAAGAAGTTTGGTTAGGGCAAAACGGAAGATGAGGTCTGGCGGGTTTACTGTCCCGGAAGCAGCTGACAGCTGGATTTCAGGTGAAGGGGCTGGCTCAGGCACCCTCCGCCGGGGCTCGCTCTCACCTCTTTAAATTGTGGGTGTTCACACAGTCTCTGAAAACATCAGGGCTGTCAGAGCTGCTTTCTTCACCTCGTGCAGGGATCCCTCCCATCCGGGGAATCTGGAAGACTGGGTGTTCAAGAGGGGAATCCCTATTCTCCTTTTTGAAAACTGCAGATTGGTTCTTGAAATGAGGGCACCAGAGGGAGGTACTCTACATTCCCTTCCGAGGGACCTGCCCGGTCTCATCGTTATTCTGAGTTTGTCAGAAGGGAAACTTTCCCGCTTTAAGCTGTTTCTCTCAACACTGGGTAATTGCACAGTGTCTTCCCTGCAGTGTCAAGGGTTAGATTCATCATGTGGCTTGATAACTGGCTCAGGGGGTCATGCAGACTTCTCTTTCGTATTCATAGTGTGAGTTATACTGATTGGCTTTTGAATGATGAACCCAGCCTTGCATAGCTGAGCTGGGATAAACCCCATCTGACGGTGATGTATTACCATCTTTATGTAACTTTTTCTTTTGTTTCTTAACTTTATTATCATTATAAATATTATTATTATTTTGTCTTTTTGAGACAGGATCTCTCTATGCAGTTCAGACTGGCCTTCAGCTCACTTTGTAGCCCAGGCTGGTCTTGAACTTGCAAAGATGCTCTTGCCTCAGCCTCTCGAGTGCTAGGATTACTATTGGGCCCCCAGGCCTGGATTATTTTTTTTAAGGATCATTATACTCATGAGAGATACTGATTTGTAGTGTTAATTTCAGACAGTTCCATTTGTTAATTTTTTCCCCCTTAGGGGGAATTTTGGAGACTTGGACCTCTCAAGGACTTGGTTACATTCACGGAAGTTTATGAACATTGAACTGTTTTACATCTTTATGACGTGTGTAGTGGTATAATTCTTTCATTGTATTTTTTCTTCTCTCTTGGGTTCTCTCTCTCTCTCTCTTTTGCCACTCTCTTTCATCAGTTGGGCTAGAGGCTGTGAATTTTACCGACACCCTTCCCCCTGAGAATCGTTTTTACTTTCATTCCTATTTTTCTGCTTTTAATGTTGACTTCTGCTCTTTGCCATTCCTTTCCTTTGGCTTGATTTAGGTTTAACTTGCTCTTCTGTTTCTAGTTCCTTAACACAGAAGCCTACATTCCTGATTTAACATCTTCATTCTTTTGTACATTCAGGCTATTTTTCCAAATCTCTAATTTTCAAGAGCTCATCGTTGTGGAGCCAGCCACTCCAATCTGAACCACCATTAATGGTTAACAAGTTTCATTTTGCATTAAAGCCAAAGCTGCCTCCTGATAGTTTCCAACTTAGACCCCTGTTAGGGCTTCAGAGGCACAGTGAGCGTGTTTTCTAGTCAGCATCTTCAGCTGCCCTTCCGAGTCTCTTCTCCCCTGCAGGGCTCCCTAAATCTCTGTCCCTGTGCTTGTCTTTACTTCCTTCCTCAGCAGACAGAAGCAGGCCCAGCAGCCTCACCACGGGGCACCGGCTCTAGCAAAGGTTACCAAGCACCACTCCATCCCCAGGCGCGACAGACACCATTCAGTCTCCCACCCCCACAGGGGCTCTAAACGATCAGGCACTGGGCTCTTTGGCTATTGCGACAACGCATTCTTTTCTTTGCATCACTTTGGTTTCTCCTTTTTGGCATCTTTGCAGGTTTTACCCTTGACCATCCCTTAAATGCTGGTTTTCTCCTTATTCTGTCCACCTGGCGTACCTCACCTGTTCCCAGGAATGGAGACACCGCTTGTCTACGACTCACCAAATCCGTATTTCCATCCGGACCCCTCTCACATTCCAGTCTTGGTACTCAGCTCCCTGATAAAATCCCCGCATGGCTACTGCACAGCTTGACATTTCCCAAGATGACCTTATTTTCCCCGCTTTCACCTGGGGGGCCTTTGCAAGACCACGTAGTCTGTGTCCTGTCGGTTTCAATCTCTCTTGACTCTGCACATGAATCGCCACAACACTATGCGCTCAAGGCAGGGATGGTATCTCTCTCCTTGTCCTCCCTGCCCCAGTAATAACTTGTATGCAGAGCATATAGTAGTTCCTCAATAATTACTTATTCAATGAGTGAATATCTGTTACCCTGTAAATACATGAATTTATTTGCCCACATGACAGCCTTCCAAGTATGAGAAGACTGTTAAGCATTCATCACTTATTTATCTATCAAATATTGATTAAGGACAGGCACTGTTCCAGGCTTCCCAGAGATGATGTTAAACGAGTTAGCCTAGATCTTTGTCCTCATGGAACTTAACTTCTAGTTGCTAGAGACAAATAAAAACAAATAAGGTTTCAGATAGTGATAAAAGCATGGTAAGATAATAGGCTAGGGAGTGACAATAAATGACAGAGGATAATTAAGAAAAAAATCTTTGAAGTAATGACAGCTGACCAGAGAATGGAATGAAGTAAGGAAGTTCATCATATGGCTATGAAGTAAGGGCATTCCAGTGCAAAGGCCCTGGGGCAGAGAATAAGCTGGAGAATAGTAATGTGGGGTCTCATGAACATGATACTAACTTTGAATTTTATTCTAAATATAATGAGGGGCTACTGAAGTTGTTCCAAGAAGAGGTCTGGTACACAGAGCCCACTGCCAAGTGCTCTTATCTTTCTCTGAAAAACTTCAATTGCTTCTAGAACTGCCTTGTTCCTAGAAGGCTGCCCACTGTGTGATGAGCAACTTGCCATTCTGTCACTGCGGGTGCACCATTGTGGAGGACGTGGGAAGTGGAAGAGGGTCCCCAGCCTCTGCCAGAGCGGTGCTGCCGCTGCATTCCTCTGACAGGAGGAGGAGACGTGAATGCATCACTTACCCGCTCCCTGCCAAGGATGCAAACTGCAGCCCAGAGAGTCTCTGGGGAGCTTCCTCCTTCCTGTGCACGATCTCTGTGTGTCTAGGAAGGTGAGACAAGGACGTGGCTTCCTAAAAGTGGGAAAGCGGTTCCCTGGGAGCTCCCAGAGGACGAGCTTACAAGTCTGTCTACATCGCGGGCGGCCACCCGCTCCGCGGCACCTTTCGGGGAAGCCAGCTGGCTTTCCTCAGTCGAGATTGTCTGTTAATGGGGTACACACACTGGGCTGCATGAGGGCCACCAACCAGCTTCAACCCTGGAGCCGCAGCCAAGGCTGACCTCTGATCATTGTCCTAGGAGTCCCCCAGGAACCACCAGGTCGCGTTCTGCTGGACAGGGTCCTTACGTAGCCTGTACAGCCCACAGCCGGGTTCCTCCTCCACTCGCCCTGGCTCTGTGGGGCCAACACAGCAACCTTCTGTCCTCTGAACAGCCTGTGCAGCCGGTACAGCATCTCTCTCTGGAATGCTCCCTAATCTATCGCTTAATCTCCGCTCCTGGGCTTGGTAAACATCGTTCCTTGAAAAACCCGATCCTGACCCCTCGGCACCTCGCTGCCCATGAAGGTTTCTTTGCTCAGTGTCCTCAAAGAATCTTCCCCTTTAGCACAATCCGAGCTCAGTCTAGACCCGTGGTGGGGAACCTCTTAGAGCTCTCAGTGCTAACAGGCTGCTGCAACACGTGTGCCGTAGGTTCGCCACCACGGGTCTAGACGATACATCCCTATCCGTGACTATCTGATTAATATCTAACTGGCCCCCACTGGAATGTATCTTCCATAAAGGCAAAGCCAACACCCATTTGAAACTAGTTTAGTGCCCTGAGTGGGTACTGTGCCTACGTTACAGTAGCTGCTTAGTAATCACACGGAATACGTGGTATATAGGGGAACGAAGACTTGGGGCACACTCTTTCCTAAGCTTTCCTAAATGGGCCTGGATGCTTTTCCTTATTAATGAGGGAACTAGTTTCTCTTTAATTTTACTGATAAGTCTATGTGAGCTATGTGAAATATTTTAAACACATGCTCCACATAGTGAGATTTTCTGACGTATTAAATTTTTGAACTCTTTCTTCGCATGTTTTCCTAAGTCTAGGCAGGTATTTACTATGCTGAATATGTATTACTTTAAAAACTTAATATGGAGAACCTGAAAGCAGCTGATTCTTCTTCATTTCAAAATGAAAAGCTCTCGGAGTCAGTTGCAGTAATCATAGAGAAGGAAATGAAACCCTAGCATGCAGCTTGGTCCACAAGGAATAATATTTGCACAGGTTTAATGCAAACAGTATTTGTTTTTACTTTGAGGCTACACTTAAGGATGAATCACAGGTGCGCAACAAAATATAAATATTATTTTAGAACACAGCTGTGATAATATAAAAGTAAAAGTGTCACTGACGAGAAAGGAAGGGGAAGGGCCAGGAGTGTTAATGTCTGTGGTCTTTCAGTCTTTCACTGGAAGGCGCCAAGATACTAAATCATATCAACAAAAGGAGTAGAAGTCTATGATTATAAGGGACGACGAGGTAAACAGTAAGCAGAGTAATCAAATATATAGAGGGAGACATAGGAGAGATATAAATGAGCTAAAGTCTCAGCTTGCCAACTAGGGAGGTCCATACCCTCTTAAGTTGATAATTACGTAATGGAAGTCATCCTCGGATGACATGTTAAAAAGACAACAACGAGAACTAGAAACAGAAAGGATTAAGACTGGCCGCCTTGGGGACTGGGATGCACGCAAGGAGAGGCGGCTCAAAACCCAAGAATGGTGTTTTTGATCGTAGGCTCCTTTGTACTGCTTGGTTGGTTATCACATGTAACTAAGAACAATTTAAATGGAACAATGTAAAGAGGTTGCACTAAATACGCTAGTCTCTTTAAGGTCCCTCGGACAGAGTTTATACATAATTGCTTTGCTGTTCAGGGCAGCAGAGACAGCACTCATGAGCATTAACTATGCGCCAGGTGCTTTGTATCTGTTCTCCAACAAAACTCATTGAAACAAAATCCTCAAAGTTTGATGACAATGGTTTTTGGAAGGGACCTCTGGAAGGACATTCAGAAAGTGGCGGAGCCCTCATGGACAGATTAACCCATTCATGGATTAAAGGCTTAGCTGCAGAGCGAGTCTGTGATAAAAATCACTTTGGCTTTGTCTGTAGCGTGGAGCCCCTTGCCATGAAACACCCTGTGCCATCTCGGAGTTTCCATCCGTAAGAAGGTTCTCACCAGATGCCACCCTCAGCCTTGGACTCCTCAGTCTCCAAAACTGTAAGAAACAATTGTATCCTCTTTATAAGCTACCCAGACTCAAAGCACCAAAAAACGGACATCAGACAGGAAGGCTTGAATTACTTTTTTCCCCTTATTACACATATACATTAAGAAAACATGAAAAAGTATTTTTAAAAAAATCAGGAACAAGAGAAAAAACAAAACTTTTTCGTCTCACTCATATCTGATGGTGTCACATCATCTTGGTCAGAGGAACTAACATTGTTTAAACTTAATTGGGACCTAGATATGCACTCTGAAGAATGACAGGAGATTTCTGATAGCTCTGTCCCCCAAGGTAAACTCTATCTTGAATTTATATAAATAACTTCTTCGAAGGCAACTAATTATTGTGTCTGCTGGTAGGATTCCAAAGTACTGAGACCACTCATGCGGTGAACTTACACCTCCCCATCTTTTCCATCCCACAGAGCTCTACAGAAATTTCAGCATCTTGGAGTCTCCCTGCCAGCCCACGGTGCTTTTTTCTTTTCAACCACTGGAACTGATTAGGGCCCTCAGGCTGTCTGCAGATGGAACTGTCCTTCTGACGAGAACCAGGGCAGTGACGCACATGTCTTCCAACCCGGGCTGAAAGAGCTGTCTTAGGTGGACCACGATGCCTCAGACGACACTGCACCCGATAAGAGGCCAGGGAGAAGCACAGACGAAGTCGGATCTGGGGCATTTTTATTCTGTGACGGTGGTTGTGCAGAGATTAATTCTTTTATTCACACTTCAAGTCATAAGCATCTACTACACTCGAAGCTCTCTGAGAGGTGCTAGAGAGAGAACAGCAGGTGTGGCAGGCATGACGCGTGGTACAGAGAGCAGCTGAGCAGGCCAGACTAGCAAGAGCAGCCCTTGGGTATGCAGGAGGGCTGAGGGCAGCCACCCCTGCTTTGGAGGGGAACGTCGGGAAGGCTTCTGGAGAAGGGATGCTAAGCAGAGGCCTGAAGCAGGCAGGTGAGGGGAGCAGCCCCTGTGAAGGCTCCAAGCATTAAAGGCTACAGTGGGCCAGCAGCTGACTTCCAAGGCTGCCCGAGATTCTCCCTGATACAGGCAGGCATGTGCAATGTGGATGGCAGACTGGAAAGACGCTTAAGTGGTGGCACATGGTACTGATGGTCTAAATCAAGGAAATGTTGTGATCAAACCTGCAGTTTTACCCACTACCTGCAAGGGAAATAAAGAAGTGAGGGAAGAAATGGGGTGTTGAACAATCCAGGCTATGAGAGCTGGGCTAGGGGTCAGAAGAAAGTGGACAGAGAGGGTGGAGCAGGTGCCACAGACCTAAGACACGAGATGAGAGAGAACAGATCGACATCCACACTGTGGGCCTCTATCCAGAAAGGCAGAGGCCACAGGAGGGCATTGCAATCAGACGTAAGCAAAGGGAATCCCGAGTCAGTGGAAAGCCAAGAGCACCTGTCAAAAGGCCTCTGGGTAGAAGGTCTGCGCCCCTGTGAAGTCTGGGGGTGAGATCTGACCTCGGGAATCAGCAACGCAAGGAAGGAAACTCTTCCCAGAGGACAGGAGACACCCAGGTGGGTGCTCCTCAGGGTGCCCACCCTTCCAGGCACTTAGATTCCTCTGACTACAAGAGACCAAAGAAAGGCACAGAGTGGCCCCTGGGATCGAGGGGAGACTGAGAACTTCCGGTTACTTCCTTGTGTCCCAGCACACAACCTTGACAGTGAGGAAAACCCACTTTCAAGCCAGGAGCAGGGCAGAAAGTTGCCCTTACACACTGAGTGCTAGCTCGCTCTCTTCTCCTTTCTCCAGGTCACTAAATACCTACTGCACGCTTGCGCTGTGATCTGATGGAGAACCGGAGCCACAGGCACCAGGTAGATGTGTACCATGGAACCAGAGGGGCCCGGACTCTGCAGGGAGCACAGCAGGTAGGACTCCGTAAAATGTGCTCCAACCTAGCTTTTATAAACTAGTGAGGAAGACAGCCGAGGGCATCTGAGGCAGGGAGATAAAACAGAATGAGCCAGGTGCGGGAGAAGGAGGGGAATCTGCCAGCAAAGGACTGTGCAGACTTTGAGGGGGGAGAGCTGCCGCCAGGCTCCTCGTGGAGAAGGGCATCCATCTGGTGGAGCGTGCGCAGAGACGGGCCTGCAGGGACAGGCAGGGGTCTGAGCCGGAGGAAAAATGCAATCGCAGACCGAGGGGAGATTCGATCGCTGCCTCATGTGACGGGGCTGTGGTCCAGGGCAGGGGCTTGTGGCGAGCCGTGGCCTGCAGCACTGTGGACAAACAGCCTCTGGTTCACACAGGCTGACTCAAAGTCTCCTACCTCTAGGGAAGAGGAGGGAAGGACCTGATTACTACGCTCTGGGGATGTCGCACCAGCTGCTTTTTACTCCTCTTAAACTGAGCCCCTCCAAGGAGAAGGTGGCCTCCCCACCTTGGTCAAGGGGAAGAAGATGGCCAACTTCTTAGGGCCACTCAGAGTCCATGTGGCCTCTTCCTAACTTGGCCCAGGGAACCTTGTGCAGTGTTGTTTCCCTTTTACTGGGATCCTGGACTGGTATTTCCTGGGTGGCAAATCAAACACATGTTCAGTGTGAGAGTCACGGCCCAGTTCGGTGCAGCAGATGCCTTTTATAAACGTGAAAAATGAGGTCAGAAGTAGCTCCAGGGTGTAGGTTACCAAAAATAAATCTTTCCAACTAGCAAAAGTAGATGGAAGAAACAAAAACCCTCCTAACTTTTCTTCCTCCTCATGCATCACGACTGTCAGTTTAGCGACCTTTTTCCCTTCTCAACTTTCTGACCCCATGAATAGGCCTACTTCCCATTCAACTTTGCATCACAAAAAATTCAAATTACAGAAAATATATGAAAGGACAAAAAATATCCTCTTACCCTAGATGGAGAGTCCCACTGAACGTGTGGTCCTATTTGCTATAAGTGTCATACCGAATCATTTGAAAGCACAATGAAAACAAGGAAACACTAAATATTTAAGCATCCAACTCCTAAAAACAAGCACACCTTCCTACAAAGCCTGACTGGATCACCCATTTGAGATGACCTAAATTTTAAAACACTTAATATTCAAAAATATGACATCAGTAAGATTTCCTTGATGTAACTAAATTGTTTCCTTTATTGTTTTTAAAACTTTTATTGGACCCAGGATCCAACTATGATGAGTTTTCTGGAGTGTGAATAACATGCCACCGCACTGCAGAAAGATGCTTCGACGCCTGCCACCTCTGGGTCAGGTACAGAGTCGCCATTTGGTTTTGTTGGCCTATACCGAGCGCTTAGTACTCTCAGGCTATGACAGCCACCAGCATATAATGAGGAGAGCACAATCATAGATATGAATAAGAACCAAAGCTTACTGTAAACTCATTTGCTGTCAATCAGGCGGAAATGAACAGAATTGTAGAATCAGCAAACAAATAATTTACAGTGAGGAACCCGCGTGGAACATCTTCACGGGATTCCTATTCTATTTCTGCATTGCTTTCAGTCTTACCATTTTCCTATTTTATTAAAAGTTTAAAACTGATGACCTGTGAGGATTTCCATCCAACACCAGAAAGCCAACAGGCTTCTCAGAGCCTACGAGGGGCTCTGGCTTTACTAGGCTGAGAGATGATATAGTCAACCATGCATTCAGACTTCACTGTGATTCTAAGGAGGTTAGATTGACCTGGAACAGCGGGAGATGCTACCTTTAGGCTCTGCTCCTGGGTAAAACCCAGAACTACAATTCTGAGCTGAATTATTAAAAGGAATCAACAAACCCATCTCAGAGGAATATTTTAAAGAAGTTATCTCTAAGTCCCGAGGCGCCCACAAGACCCAGTACTGAGGGATATATGATGTTTCTGTCTCTGTCAAGTAAGTGCAGAGCAATGAGCTGCGGCCTGAAGGGCGCCCTCCCCATTCCCACTCTCGCTTTCTGCTTAACCAGAGGGCCAGCGCTCTAAACACTCCCTTGTACGGACGCTCAAGGAGACAGGCCAGCGAAGCAGGTGAAGTCAGGCTGCCCGCACCCTCCCGTGCATGCAGAGAGCCAGCTGCAGCGTCTGGTTCCTAGCTTGAGACTCCAGTCGCACTGGAAGCTCAGTGGAGCTGTGTGCGCGACACCTGTCCTACGCCGTGCCCCCCCCCTTCCAGTAGTCTCTGCAGCTCGAGCTAAATAAATGGTGCAATCTTATCCTAGTCTGAGTGGGCTGGGTGTATGTTCTCACCCATCTGCGCCTCGTCTGAATAGTGCAGCGTATCACTCCGTCTCACCTGTGTCCCTTCCTCAGTGCCCTGGACCGCCATTGATTGGAATCATGTCTGGTCAACTGGAAAATATCTATAGTCACGAAACTATGACCCACAAAGTGGCTTTCTCCCCCACTCCCTCAGGTATATGTGTCTTCCCAGGTTAGCATTTGCCAAGGTAGGAATCGGGGAGCGTTAGTAATAATGGCCCTTTTCCTTTTGAATTTCTTATCTTTCTCACAACCTTAATGAAAAGTTTTCACTTGGAACCTACAGGTGTTAACACCTTCCTGATGTCTGCTGATCCTGCTTTTAAAAGAAAGGGGCCTTGCCTTAGGCTTAGAGGCCTGGGTAGGCAGTACTAGAATTCAGATTTTTTTTCTAAGGTTGGGGATCAAACTTGGGGGACTGTGCACACCAGGCAAGTGCTCCACAGCTGAGCTGCACGCACCCTGAGCCTTTACTTTTACTAAATTTATTCTGGTGGCGTTGTAAAAATGGCAAGAGGTAATGATTTTCTAAATGTAGTTACAGTTTCCTATCACGTAGGTAATACAATTGGTGGTCACAGAGATGGCAGAAACTGCGACCAGCTTTTGTGCCTCACCTTTGGCAACATCGGTTCTGGGAGACTGCTTTTGGATGAGGAGTTCCTCTGCGCTGGCTATGCATTAGGGCCAGGAGCATAGCTTTTAGAATTCCTGGGTCCATTTCCAAAGATATTATTTTTTCTAGAATAGTACGTCTTGGATATCTGGGTTTTTTTGGGAAGCTTTCCAAGTGATTCTCGTAAGCAGCCCGAGGTGAGTCACTGCCCCCACCCCGTCCACCCTCAGTGCAGCCCACCGCGTGGCGATTCCACGCCCTCAGCGCCAGGCTCTGTCCACTGGGGTCTCCTCCTAGAGAAGGCACAGGTACAAAATTACATAACCAAGGCTCTGCTTTCCTGCAGCCACTGGAAAGCTAGAGAAATACCAAGGACTGAGTTGGCGTTGGATGAAAGGGACTCACCAACCCTGGCTTAAAGCGAATGGTGATCTCTGAAGGTTTCAGACGGGTACATTTCTGGGTATCATCGAGGACCTGGCTGAAATGTCCCTGTCCTCATTCATAACGCAGCAGCCTGTGTGAGGTGCTGAAGGCAGCCAGGCCCCTCCCGTGGGAAATCTTTCCTAGCCCTTCTGTTCCCACACAACTTTTCCATTGATCCCCCGTTTCACTCCAGTTAGGCTATCAAGGATGACACACTCTAAGCTATTTTGATCTCAAATTTTCATTGGCGGAGCTCTTAGGAAACAGACTCATACGCATTTCATCAGCTCTACGTGGGCGTCGCTGTCACACAATGCGTGAACACACACTAGGGCTTAATTTCTGATTTTCCCTTTTAGTGTAACAATTAAAAGCTCTGTGCCCATCTTGCCCACCCTGGAGGGCCAGTCCTCTCGTCTACAGTCACAGTGGTGGACGCCCAACAGTGCCATCGCGCAACCCCGGAGCCCCACGGTCTGCCTGGCTCACGGGGACTCGGGTGTGTGGCAGGGAGCAGTGACTGTTCCTTCTCAGGCCATTCTGCCAGGTCCTGACCTGCTGGTGACCGTAGGTTTATTTTCCAGATTAGGCTGGGTCAGAAAAGGTGAAAATATGCTGGAAACCGTACAGCCACGCAGAGGGAGGTACTGGAGGCCGGGGGGCCCCCGCTGACTTGCAGAGCTGCCTGGTCTCCAGCTCAGCTCGGGTCCTGAGCGCTTGCTCCCTCAGAAAGGCCAAGGCCACGCTTCAGTGTGCCTGCATCAGGGCTCCTGCGTCCTTGGTAAGCGGAGGGGCTTTTCTCAGAGTGATGCACAAAATATCCTGGATCCGAGGGAGTACGGAGTGAGGGTCTGAGATGGGCGGTGGAGGATGGGCTTTAGAGTTTTACTCTCCCATGCCCCCAGATTATGCACATGTAAGTGTGCAACAATTTCCTTATAAGGAAAAAGTAGTAAACGCTGCAATACGCTCAAACAATAACTCGGAATGTGAAGTAAAAAGGGAGCCACCCCTTCCTCCTGCCCCGATCACAACACATTTGTCTCAGCTCCGTGAACAGAACTTTTATAACCAACTCGTTTATAAAAGTTAGAGTTTACGAGAAAAGCTCATGTTTATGCCCGAACATAAAAACATCTGGAAGAAGATCCTGGGGAAAGTGAACAGTGGTGATCTCAGCGGAGCAATGTTTTCTTTCTGTTTTCCTGGGTTTTCTGTCAATGCATTTATTCCAATTCTGGAAGCAAATTAGAGAAAAGGAATGACACGGTGGTCCCTTTCCCAACTCCTGCCTGAGCTGTAACCCTGAAAAAAAATCAATGTCTTCCCAGGGCCTCGGGTTTCCACCTTCGGTGTGTGAAGCTGCACTAGATTATTCGGATCATAGCAGAGGAAGGTTTTGCCCTCCCAAGAACCCTCAGGAGGCACTGTTGGTGGTCACCTCTGTGAAAGGGGCGCTACTGACATCTAGTGGTAGAGTCTAGAAATGACGCTCAATTTGACAGGGCACCGCGTGCAAGAAAGGCTCATCTGGCCCTAGCGTGGGTGGCACTGAGAGAGAGGTTGAGACAACCTGCCCTGGCTGGTTTCGGGAACCTTTCCCCGACATAACCGGGGCGTGAATTGTTGAGTCTGAATTCAGACTCTCCTCGCCTCCTGAAAGGGAAGCAGTATTCTCAAGTGACTGACCGGAGAGTGCCCCACTCCACTATATGGAGGTAAAAAAAATTAGCAACAGGGACACAGGTGGAGCATTCACCAGCGTCGTGGGTGGGGAGCCCTCAAGAAAAGCAGGAAAGGCGGTCTCTTCCCAGAGGCCAGGTCCTCGTCACGCACACGTGTGAACACCGCCCTCTGGTGTATGTCCGCGTAACTACAACGAGCTGATTCTGGAAAGCACAGGATCGCACAAAACTGTGATTCCTGTATCACTAATGACCACGACACGATTTCCCAAACTAGGGGGTGTCAAGAAAACATGAGACGCTCACGAGAATTAAAAAAAAAAAAACTGACACACACAAACAGATACTTAACAAATACTGATCCATTTCAGGTTAAATTCAACACCTGAGAGCCCAGTATGACCAGACCACTTATGAATGTTCCATGAACGATCACCATAGCACTAATTCTACAGATGAAAAGAAAGGGAGTTGGATTTCTCTCTCCCATTAAATGTAATCATCAATTCCAGGTGCGTAATGGCAAGATCTGTTTAGTCTCAAAAGGCTAAACTCTGAAACTTTTAGAAGGCAGTATGTCTTCAGACATTTAGGAAGATTTGTAAGTAAGTCACAAAAAGAACCACAGAAAAAGATGAAAAAATAATCCACAGTAACCTTAAGGACTACAGCTCCTCAAAAGATAGGCTACAATAATGTATTTATAATATATACTGGTAATATATAAATAATGCCACAAAGCAATAAATGACCCCAGTAAAAACCCGGGTGAAAATAACTGAACAGCACTTTACAGAAGAGGCTGTTCAGGTGGCCAGCTCCACATGGAAAGGGACTCAGACTCAGAAATTAAAACCAAAATGAGATATCAAGACAAACCCCTGGAAGGGCTTTGATTTTAAAAAGTGGACTCATGTGATTGTTCAGGAAGATGGAAGGCAATGGAAACTCTCATATTTTGCTCAGTGGGCATTTAAACTGCTACAACTGATTGTAAAACTGCTTGGTAATGTCAACTGAAGTTGAAGTACTCCATGTTTCCCTAAGAAAATGAGACCACAGCCGGGCGTGATGGCGCACACCTTTAGTCCCAGCACTTGGGATGCTGAGGTAGGTGGAGCACTGTGAGTTCAAGACTTATTTGGGCTACAACGTGAGTGCAAGGCCAGCCTGAGCTACGTAGTGTGATTCTGTCTCAAAAAACTAGGGCCAGGAGTTTGGCTCAGTGGCTTAAGTGCCTGTCTGGCAGGCGCCGACACTGTGAGTTCAATCCCCGCTGCCACAAAACAAAACAAGAAATATGTCCACCAAAGGACCTGTACAAGAATATTCATTATTATCTCATCCTAATAGCACTCTACTGTAAACAACCCAAATGTCCATCCCCAATGAACGGGTGATTCAGGGTGATTCAGTGAGTCCGTTCCTACAGTACCGCTATGCAGCAATGAAAATTGAGTCACACACAATATGGAGGACCTGCAGAGACAGTGCTGAAGGACAGAAGCCAGACAGGAAAGGGAAAACAGACTGAATAATTCCACTGACATGAATTTCAGGGATGAACAAAACTAACCTCTGGGGGTGGAAGTCAGAATCAGGGTTAATTGTGGAGTACGCATAGTAGCACGAATAACTACAACATTGAAAGTGTGGTATCTGTAGACCTGGGGAGTCACGGGGCATGTGCCGTGCTCAAGACGTACACTTGGCTATGTTACACTTCAGACACCGTCTCCTCAGCCTCATCACCAAAGGTACATGAGTTTCTGTATTAATGTTGTGCTCTGAATTTTGAGAAATGTTTCTAAGCCCAAGACTTAATGGAGAAAGTATTACTTTCATCCCAGTGATCAACCCTTTCATAATTCCCTTGTCTACAAATCAGAGGTACATCTATAATATCTGTTAAAGGCAGTGATTAAATTGAGAATGGGACAAGGTAGTTGTAGCACGAATAGTTTCAAAATGCTGAAACTAACAGAACAAAGGTGGATGGCACCACAGAACACGGTCAAGACTACTTCGCATTTTTCAGAATCCTAGTTTTTTGAAAGTTAGTATATTCCATTACCATTAACATTAATATTTACATTAACAATATATGAATATACTTTCTTCTTGGAAATTAACACCTTCCTCACAAGGCTAAAGCCTCAGCTGACCTCTAATCCTGGTGTTCTACTTGGTAGCCAGAGAAAATGATTGACTACTTGGTGTGTTTTTTCCTAATTTTTTTTCCTCAATGCAGCATTATTTTGAGAGTTTCACTTTACATATGAGACATCACAATATCTTTCATCTGGGAACTTTTTTTTCCTACTCAACATTATGACTTTCACCATTTCTTATGTTGCTATTTGAAAAACTACTTTATCCTTTTTTTTTTTTTTAAACAGTGCTCGGGATGCAACCCAGAGCCTCGTGCAGGCCAGGTGAAGTGGTCTACCTGTGAGCCCCACCCTCAGTGCTGCTTTTTTAACTGCTTCCATCCCCGGAAGAGTGGACACCCCAGTTTACACAGATGCCCTTCTGCGGACGCCCACCAGGCTTCTGCCTGCCTGCTTTGGGTCTCCGCTATTCGTGCTCTTCTTTAATGAGAACAAGGTATCACTCAAATATTTAATTCTGGCTCCCTAAACAGAAACAAAACAAAAAGCTCATGTCGCACTCTAAACTGAGAAGGCACAGCCCTTGCGTGGAGATTTCCCCAGTTGTTAAAGCAGAAGGTGGAGCGCACAGCTCTGACGAGCCCGGATTCCTGCTCCGTCACCCCACCTGGCCTGGCCTGGCCACCAGGAACTGGAATCGGCACTGGAACCCCCCGCTTTCCGCGCTGCCTCTGCTGTGGGCGCTGTGGGGCATCCGGTGAGGAGTTCCCTTTTCTGGTTCCCCACTTCTTGCTTATGAACAGCGGATGGCGACGCTGTTGGGTCTTTCTCCGCCTGAAGTCTTTGAGCAGGGGTGTCCGCTGTCCTCAGTGAGTGACTGCCCAGAAGAACTTTTCCCTTTCTTGCAGCCCTCAGTCAGGGCCTGCCTCCTGGCTGGCACTGCCACGCCGTGACCAGCGCCTTGGGAAAGGAGCCCTGCACAGGGACCCACCCCGCCAATGCCACCTTCTTCTGGTGACCCGAGGCCTTGGGCTGCTTTTCCTGTTTACCCCTGAGACCTTGGGAAGGCACTGCCCACTGAACTATGTTAACAACCTGTTATCGTGAAGAGGAGCCTTTACCTGTCTCCTGAGTCCACTCAGAGGGGCAACAGGGGTGCAATTATTTCTCACAGAGCCAAAGCTGCCGTGCTCATTTCAGGACTGGGGGGACGGGGGTGTGACAGAGCAGCTGGCCCTGGACTGAGGATGAGGACACCGGGAGGGGAGCCCTGGCTCACTGCATCACATAGTGGGGTGCAGAAACTGCGCTGGCTCTTAGGTGACGCTCTTTCCACCATGGCCGCCGCCTCCTCCCTTCCCTCTCCTCCTCCTACCCGCTGTCTCCCTGGGGACCCCAGGGCTGCAAAGGGCCCTGCCCTCCACTCCAGCAGCCGGCAGCCCCTCTGGGACAGCGCTCCCAAGCTCCCGTGGCCACCTGTGGGGCTCATGAGACGCGCCCCAGGGACCTGCCCCAGGCTCCCTCTCCTACTTCTTCCCTTTCCTGTCTTCACCCCAGCTCGCTCTGCAGACCTTTCTCTTTGCACACATCAAGCTCCATCACCTCCAAATACTGCACTGCCCTCTGAGAACCCTCCACTTCGCCCAACGATCCTGTCACCCTGCTTGGTCCCTCAGCTTACATCACTGTCGACCGTCACACTGACTATGCATCTCTGCTCATCTCCTCTGGAATAAAGACGGCGATACTTTGTGTCTTACTCCCGGTCACTGCCCGCACCCTAAACCGCTCCTAGGAGGGCACAGCCCTCGGTGCTTTCCACTGAATGAGTGGAGGGAGGGAGCCCCAGAGGGACATCCTTCCCCTCGGCCACTCACTGCTCCAGGCTGTGCCACTTGCACGCCTCCCCCCGCCACCTCCGGGCTCAGGACTCACCAAAGCTTGCTCTATGAGGAGGCAAAACAGGATGGCGTTGCCCACCTCCCGCAGGCTCTGGAACACATCTGTTTTGAGCTCTGCGTACTCGATGATGTCCTTCAGCTGGTGGTGGAAGAACTCCAGGATCCCTGGGAGACGAAGGGAACGGTCAGTGGGAAGTTGCAGCTGAGCAGCAGCCCCAGACAGGACTCCTGGCTAGCGAACCGCACCTCCTGCCATCTGCGTGCACGAAGGTGGGCGTTCCGTTCCGGCGGGGCTCAGAACTGCAAAAAGCTCCAGAAGCTGGCACGGATTATTATTTGGAACAAAATAACACAGGCACACGAACACAGATGGAACAGCCCTGGTCCATGTGTCCCAGTACACAAAAGGCTTTTCTTATACTCGATGGCTGAATGTTCAATAATGGCATGACTGTTAATTTGTAGGTGCCGAATATTGTGCTTTGCACTTTATCTGCAACATTTATTACTCCTGAGAATGACCATAATCTAGGCACTCTGAGCCCTCTTCTCGGATCAGGTTCAGACAGGGCAGGTGACCTGCTACAGTCCCAGGGAAGGGAAGTGGTGCAGTTGGAACTGGACGCCAGAACTTCTGGCTGCATCTCTTCCCTACTCTGAATCACACTGACGTAGCACACACCTTGGTTTGTGAGTCAAAAAGCATCATCCTCTCTATCTTCCCCTATTCCCCAGGCCAAATAATGAGTAGAGAAAAATGCCTGTTTCCTGATTTACCTTGGCACTGGCCCCACCTCCTCCAAACAGGAGCAGGTCTAGAGGCGCTGAGGTCATGAAGACCTCCATGGGAAGTCTTGCTGTTCCTTATGGACAGGTTCACTCATTTGCTGGTCCTCTTCCAGTTCCCAGCAGTCCTGCGTGGCAGGCCCAGCAGGCCTCACTCACCTCCTCTGATGGGTGACATTACTGCTCATGTTGGGCTATGAAGGGTTCAAAGCTCCAGCCAGGGTGCAAAGCCAGTGCTTTGTGAGCTCACCGGCAGGGTAGAGCACTGAACAGGCCAAGGTGGGCAGCCACTCTGAGATGGGCTTGCACTTTTTTCTGTTACCAACCTGGGGAGCCGTACTCATGCCGGGGCAAGCGGCAGATCTTGGGCATCACCTCGATCAGTGTCTTCACATACTGCAGGATGGTTCCTTGCAGCTACAAAAGAAGAGCACAGGTGCGTGAGACGGCCCGCGCTGCTGCTGCGCACTGCTGTGACGCGGGTGAGGCCAGGCGGCTGGCGGGGGGAGGGACTGAAGAGACCCAAGCGAGGTGCTGCCCGCAAAAGGAGGCGCAGATTCTCACTTAAAAGCAAGGCACCCCCCCATTGTCTTCAGAAGCCAGAAAAGCAAGTTAAGGGCCCACGGATTCTGAGGAGGACACATTTTTAGGCAAGAGGTTCTCCTGGGCTTGGACTAAGCGCTGAAAGGAAATGCGGTCAGGGAACTACAGAGATTAAGAAACATTATCTAAGCATGAAAAATTCATAGCACATTCATTCCTCCTGGATCCAAGGTAGACATCTTTAATCAATTACCACATTTTCCTATCTTATTCTTAATTTAGCTTCGTCATCCTTAACCATTCATGGCTCCACATAGCTAAAAACTGAGGTTAGCAGGTGAACCCCGCTTACTATTCCAGGCCTCGTTATACATTTACTTTATTTCTTTTATGTCATCTTGTATGTTCAGGAAGATCTGTGTGTTCTGACCTTGCACCAGGAGGGAATTAAGTGAAAGTGAGATGACCACACACGGGCTGATACAGAATGCTGGTAAGGATGCAGAACTCTCTCAGAGCCAGTACAGCGCTGATTGTAACAGCAAGAAATCTCAAATGGGGGAAGCGCGGCAATTGATTAGAGATGTCTGTCATAGGCATGGAGTAGAAAATGGCAACCCATGCATCATGGATTTGCCATCTTTAAATTAGATAATGCAGCACAGATGGAATGTATCAACAGGGTCTCAAGGCCAAAATGAACCACTGAAAACAAGGACTTTAGGGCCACAAAACATGAGGCAAAGCCACAGGTCAAAAGGCATCCAGAAATAAACAATAAAATGTGAACCACCAAGAGACAAGGTCCAAGGACTCCCTGGGTAATTTCGAAAGGAAGAGTCAGAGTGCCTGGGGCTGGTTTTTATAGCGCAGGTACAACTTAAAGCAAATAATGTTCATATCCACCCAACCTGGGCACATACAGACTATACTGTGGTCACTGCTCACCAAGCTTTTGACAATTTTCAGCAGCTCCTCCATGACCACGGCAATGCCCTGGTAACCCAGAAGTCTGCAGATAGTCTTGAAATGCGGGGGTCCCACGAAGTTCCTGTAGGAGCTGTAGATGTGACTGTAGGCGATGTTGAGAGGCTGGAAAACGGAGGTTGTGACAAAGTGAGCAAGAGTCCTGAGCGGATGCTGCTGAGAGTCCTGGCAGGAGACGCGATGGGGACAGAAGGGATGAGAACTTGACGTTATCAGACCCCTCACACTGGGTCACGGAGAGAAGTATGGTCAGTGACCAGTGGGTGGAGCGCAGGTCACTAGAGAGGAGCTGTTCCCTAGAGTGGAAGAGGGGAAGGTCTTCTGGGCAAAACTCTCTCTTGCAGGGTTTTTCCCCAGTGCAGCCACAGGATAGGGACAGAAAGGCTGGTTTTTCATCCCCTAGAGACAATGTGGTACTAGGAATTGGCAGGAAGGACGGGGTGCACATGACACAACTCAACATCTACTGTTGGTTGCTTCCATCATGGGGTCCTGGGAATGAACAGGTCAGGAGTCAGGAGAGGACTTCTCAGTGTCTGGGAAAAACACTCGGGTTTTTGAACCTCGGATCCTTAATTCTGTGAAATGATGGAGACTGTATTAAATCAGTGCTTGCATAACTCTTGGAGCAGCAATCCAAAGCAAAGATGTCACGGAAATGGCGAGGCAGAGTGGCGCTGGCCGCTCTTGCCATCTTTTGGCTCCCATGAGAGATTCTAACTGAGCTAGAAAGCTGTCGTTAAGATTTCTTTCTGCCTGAGAAAATATGTCCAAAATATCAGGCCCCTGCCTAGTCTCATGTGTCCAGTGAGACTATAAAAATTAGCACCGAGTCTAAAGCTCCATTTGAGATGCCATGTAGGGCACTTCATTCCAGGATGCGTGAAGTCCCCCATGCATGTTTTCATTGAAGCCACACAACAAACATACGCAATACATAACATTGTAGACCCATTTCACAGATGAGGGAACTGAGGCTCAGGGTGGTCAGTAGCTCACTCAAGGTCACAGTCCACTGATAACAAATCCCTGATCTGAGCTAGGTATGGCTGATTTCAAAGTCTGTGCTCTTACCTCTACCCATGATAGTATACTATGGATCTGAATTCTTCTATAAACCATACTTGGTTATTTATGTGAGATTTCATCTCAAAACTGAGTTCTGCATATAGTTTTCCTACCTGAAATTATAAAAGTCTTCTGCACAAACACACAGATATAGGCAGGTCATACCTGATGTTCTGTTGGCTCAAATTTTCCATTAGTGACTCATTAAAAACCCTACATGAATCAAACAAAACCTACAATGATGCTCTCGGAGGACTGCACAATTCCACTTGCTTTGAAGTCTGAGGGGAGATTTAAGCATGTGTGGTCTGAGTTTTAAGCACGTCTTGCTGTGCATGAAATCACCCTAAACTTTACCAAACATACATCACAGTTCCAGTATCTAATAGTAAGGTTATATGAAGAATAAACTTAAGAGTTCTCACTAATAACAAGGGCTGCTGACGCGCGGGACACCCACCCACTCACCGAGGCGAGCAACACTGCATTTGCTAAGTGCGGGCCTCCGAACTGGGAGGCTTGGAATGTGAGAAAGAGCAGGCTCCTGCCCCGAACCCTGAGGAGCTGTCACGGTAAACTCTGCCTGAACCTGGGAGGAGACAGAGCTTATACGGTTTCTAAATGTATGGGCCAGGGCTAGTTTATGCGGAGAGAGAAATACAATTAACTTTAAAGTTTACGATTCACTAAAGTTGATATTCGGCTAATCCTGGAAGCACACGAATTATCGTGTCAGACCGAGCCAACCCTGGCACCAGGCCATGTAATTCTCTTTGCAGAACAAACCTATGTTACTTAGTGCCTCTGTAACAGGCCACCCTCCCCGATGAGGCCGAGGACCAGGGTGAGGCCGTAAAGCACGCAGAGCACAGAACGCTAGGAGGTGTTTGCTCTCCTGCATGGGTGCAGATGAATTCTGGCTCTGCCACTGAAGCCGTGTTGCTCCATATTCTCCTGTTTCCCCTTCAGGGGTGAGGAGCAACCAGCAAACACCTAACCAACCCTTTCCCACCAGGATTAAGTACTGGAAAGTGGGGAGAGAGGACTTTGTAGGGTGACAGAAAGGCTTATCACATTGCTTAGATAAATCCGGGCATGGGTCCCTCTCAAATTCAAACCCTGAAAGCCTAACTTCCAACAGGATGGGATAAAGAGGTGACGGCTTCAGGAAGTGAGTCAGTCTCATCAGGGAAGAGACCTCAGGCATGGAATTAGAGTCCTCATAAAAAGAGACAGAAGTGCTTCCTCCCCTCTGCCACGTGAGGCTAGAATGAGAGATCAAAAAACCT
Source organism: Dasyprocta punctata (assembly GCA_004363535.1). Taxonomy (NCBI): domain Eukaryota; kingdom Metazoa; phylum Chordata; class Mammalia; order Rodentia; family Dasyproctidae; genus Dasyprocta; species Dasyprocta punctata. Next base: position 83,490 of record RJWM01002415.1, read on the forward strand.
AACTCCAGATCTGCCAACACGTTAAGTCTTAGTCTTCTCACCCTCTAGAACCATGAGAAATAAAGTGTGTGTTGTTTAAGTCACAATGCTCCACTACTCTTGTTAGAACAACCTGACCTGACTTTACATTTTACTGCAAATGATTATCCCCCAACATAAAAGTGTAAAACCTCACTTCAGTATGTCTTAGCCCAATTCACTCCCTAACATTTATTTTCAGACCCATGCTTCAAGTTTTCTCCTGCAGAGAGCTGCATGCAGCCCAACCCTGCACAGTGCCAGGGGAAAATGCCTGGCATGCTCTTAGCCACGGGGCAAGTGACAGAGTTCCTGCCCCAGCAGCTGATCATTGTTGCTCACACTGGGGACCCTGGATTTCTCTGAAGCCTGGAAAGCACATTCTCCTTTATTCCCTTTTTAAATGCCCTATAAATGGAATTTCTAAATAGCAGGGAGCTCAGACGAATAACCCTGGTGGGCACAAAAAGCAATGAGTTACTGATTATATACTGATTGTCTCACTTTTCTTCGTGGGTCTGAATCTAGAGGATGAGCTCTAGGGTGGGCACAGCTACAGCTGAGCTCAAAGCCCAGTTCCCTGGTTTACCAGCTGATGTCACTTAAACCCCAAAGCCTTGGTTTCCCCTAAGATGATGACAACATCAAATCCACCAAGACGGTTGGGGGTTTGCCTGACACATAGCGCGGGAAGTGTGGTGCTCTGGGTAGCACACTATAAGCACGCGCCGAGCCATGAGCATGACTTTATCTGAAACCTGGCAAGTGAAAAACTGAGAAAGAACAGCTTCTTGCTGGAAGTTCCTCCCGGGAGCTCTGGCTGTGACTCTGCCTCTCTGAGCGTGGAGGAGGAGCGGGTGTATCCCATGGGGGACATTGCAGAGGTCAGAACTGGGAGGAGCTGTAGATTTGGCTCAGTATTTAGAACAGTAAAAGTGTGAGCGCAGCCCCACGGCCCTGTGCTGGGCAGAGCCCTCGCCGACTCGAGGCCGGAGTACCTTGCTCTGTGCTCCCTTCTGAGGTTCAGGCTCCACTGCCCTCCTGAATGCTCACCCCGCTGAGCAGTCTCCTGAGCCCCCCAGAACCCCATTCTCCCACCCAAGGGGCTTCCAGACCAAGTTTCCTTAACATTTCCAGGCAAGCACAAAGCAATGCATGTTCAGAAACTGTTCAGCAGACCTTTAAATTCTAGGTGGAGGACAGAAAGTTTTGGTGCTGTTCTGCCACACAGGGTTTAAAAGGGTTCCCTCCACCCCCCGACCCACTTGGTGCACTTAGGAGGTTTCTGGACAGCATTCCTATGCCCATCTTGGGGTCTGGTCTAGATGGGAAGTTTAGGCCTCAGGTGATGGCTCACCATGCACTGCACGCAGGGAGAACCTGTGTGAAATGCACAGAGTTCAAATGTTCCTCCTAAGTGAACAAGCAGCTGCCAGCCCCGTGCCCTGAAGAAGGACACCACACACATGCAAGAGGAAAGTCACACACATGCCAAAGGTGCATGCACACACACACACCCCCGGAGGGCACCCATCTGACCTGGTGGCTCAGTAGGAGGCTGGGCCCTATTGAGAAAATGTGGGAATAGGGGAGCCTGGGCATTTTCTGAGGTTTGACAAAGGAAAAACAGGAATTCAGTGTTACTGGAGATCCTGGCCACTCAGCTATCACGCTGAACCAACACTTCACGGTCTATGGTTGTAACCAGTGGACCCAGTAGGAAATTGGATCTCATTTGTTTAGCATCGATTGCTCACTGAAAATTCACTTGACTAGCTCCACACTACAGAAAATAGGTAACTTCACCGGGTCTGCAAGAAATCTACAATCCTGATGACCAAAGCACAGTCACATTATTACTTGGCAATGCTGATTATAAAGTATTTTCTAAAAAAAAAAAAAAAAAAAAAAAAAAAAAAACCACTATTTTAAGGAGAAGGAAACGACAGTGAGTTTCATCTGTGGGACTGTGACTACTGTAATATTTGGAGATGGGACTTTTAAAAAATTATGATTTATAGACACTAACCTTGACCACTTTCACCACTTTTGACGGTGCAGAATGAACTTTTAACCACAAGGCCTCCTTCTCACCTTCACCAGATGGTAAAGATGCTGAGAACAAGGAGGCCTATTTATTTGGCCAACTGAATTTGTAAGCAATTTGCATCTCTGCTCTCTGGAATCACAATTGCTGTTTTCAGGAATCCCAAGAGGAATTAAAGCAATTTCTAATTTCCTGTTTTCATTACAATTTCCCTAATGAATGCCATCAGCCCACAAACACAAACACAGTCTCTAACTCAGGTTAGAGAGCTGCAGCTTAACTCTCCAAAATCACTACAGGTAAAATCAGAGGAAGTAAACGAGTAACAGAGCAACACCGCCCTAGGCGGGAAGCTGGTTTCAAGAACTGACTGATGCTGTTATCGGTTCAGACCTATTAGCAGAGCTTGGGTAAAACTCCTAAAGTGTCTGCCTGTTTGTTCTCAATACTTGGTGAGCTGTAGAGCTGGGTCTCAAACATCTAGGTTTCTTCTTGATACTCACAGCTCACAGCTCGGCAGACCTCAAGGAGTTGCTGTAGAAATCTCAGAAAATATGCTCCTTTCTTTCTTGAGCCAGGAGTAAAGTGTTTTGGAAAAGTCACGAGGAAGAGTAGGAACTGAGCCTTCCAATTCTGAGCTGTCACATCCGCCCTACCGTGCTAACTTCCTGGAGGAAACCAGTGCAATCGCTTTTCTTTACCCTCGGTACCCATGTGAGATACACCAGCATGGAATGCTTCTCAGTGTTTTCACGTGGTAATTCCTTCATGACTTTCCAGATGGTGGCAAATGACCATAAACCTGGTGGCTTGCAACATTAACTTACTTTCCTTATATAGTCCTTGTGGAAGCCAGAAATCAGTGCCACCAGACCCCAAACAAGGCTTGGCAGGGTCACATTTCTACTAGAGAGGTTCAGGGAAGAATCTGGTCTTTTCTTCTTCTAGTTACTGGTGGCTGCCATCACGCCCAGCTTGTGACCACACTGCTCTGATTGTCACATCTCTGCCAAATCTTCACAGCACTTCCTCCTCTGTGTGTGTCCCTGGAGGGCCAGCGCTTGGTTAGCACATGTGCGGTACTTGTGTGGACTTCTGTCTGAGAAAAGTATGTGCGATGGCCTGTAGGTCCTAGCCCCATCTCAAGATTCTTCACTTAACTGCACCTGCAAAGACTTTTTTCCTTTTCAAAGAACATTATGTTTACAGGTTCCAGGACCAGGACCTGCTATGTGCGGGGACCATTTCCAGCCTATTACACTCAGTAAGGGAGCCAGTCAGCCCCGCTTAGCAGAGGCAAACCTGGAGCCCAAGTGAAATGAAGTGACTGGCCTGATTGGAAATACCAGGTGGTATGCTGCCGCTTATACAATAATAGCAGCCATCTGGACCGGTGCATGTGAAATATGGTGGAGTCCGGGAGTGGCACCGTGCAGACATGGGGGGAGGGGTTGTGGCCATGAAGTGGCTGGTGCCACTGGTGGTGGTGTTGCTGGGGCTGGCAGAGAGACCCCTAGTCAGCCCAAGCAGGAACCTGGCACCCTGCTGAGATGTCCTTGGCTCACTGTAGGAAAGTGCTAGTCCTACTGGGGACAGCACTGAAGAGTAGCAAGCGTGAGTGTCCTTGAGGTGACATTAGGGCTGTGACAGGGGCATCACGCTGAACAAAAAAACCACACTGACAGTTTCTGAAAGCCAAAAAACGACTGAGAAATTATTTAAAAGTCCCCTCCCCACCTTTTTTAAACATCACTCCTAAATGACAGCGCTCTTAGAGTGGTGTATTTGAGCTCCTGAGTACAGTACGTTCCGAAGAGGAAACACCTGCTGACCGTGTTCTCCAAATGAGTGATGCTCTCTTTGGCTCCATCAGCTGCACACAGGTGGCTGCATGTTCTCTGCAGGGCCTCTAAGTCTGTCTGTTCCTATCGTTCTAGAGTCCATTATGCTCTAAAGTCCCGTCTCCACTTCTCAAGAATCAATTACTTCGAGGAGAGAGGCTACTGTGGACGCAGACTGCAGAGGGACACAAGCTTCCCAGAAGAGCCAAGTGGCCGCCGAAGCGCAGGCTCCAGGACCCGCTGGCCCAGGTGGAAAGCACTGCGGCACTGTAAACCGGGTTTGTAGCGGTGCCTGAGGCAGCCCTGTGAGCTGCGGTTTCTCGTATGCACCGTGGAGATCTGGCAGATCTCAAAACACATGGCACGTGAGTAAAACGAGAAAACATGCCAAATGCACCCAGATGTTCACAGTGGTTATCTCTGAGTTGTAAGATAGAAGTTTCACTGCCACGTTTCACTTTTCTATGTCCTTCAATAAGTACAAAGAGCATCTATGTTAAAAAAAAAAATCAAACCAGGAAGGGTGATTTAAGCGGGACAAAGCAGAGAAGTACGATTTAGGGTGAAGCTGTGACCCCCTCAGGGAACAGCTCTGACCTTTTCTGATAGCCAGCTGCTGTTGCTAAACCCAGTACTGCAGAGACCCGGTTTATCTCATCATTGCAATAGTAATATACAGTAGGTATTACCGTTTCCATTTTATAGATAAGTAAACCAAGGCACAGGAAAGAGGGGGAATCTTTTGAAGGCTCCATATCCACGACTGGCATCTGGCTTGATAGTTCCAGCTCTGGGACTGGGTCACGCCCCCTACCCCTTCACTGCCACCTCCAGGAAGGGCGCAGGGACCGTGCTCAAGGCCGACCTCCTCTGTTAGTGATGTACATCTGACACAAGCCAAATGGGGAGGACCTGGCCGGGCGGCTGGCGGGCTACAGCCTGGCTGCACTGCGGAAGAAAGAACAGGGTAACTTATCTCACTTGCCAAAAGCCGCTCCGGCTCCTGCAGGTCCTCCTTGCAAGTGGTGAGAGCCCAGGGGGGCAGGATGGGTCAGGGACCTATTTCTAGTTCTGTCCCTGATCCGTCATGTGGCCTGAGCAAAAGCACGTCTTTCTCTCGGGACCGAAACAAAACAGCTGTTAGGTCCCACGTTCTCTGAGCCCCTTAATTCCTCAAAAAGCTCAGGGCTAAAAGTGTCATCTAGGAACATCGAAAATAAATTCCCACTTTCTGTGGAATAAAGATTGAGTTTTACCTCGGCCCCCCTAGGGCCCTTTAACTTTGGTATTTTTGTTGCCCTCAGAATAACCTTTGCAAAAGGCCCCTGCAGGCTGCCACGCCGCCTTTCTGTGGAGGGGACGCTCTCATGCTCTGCGGGGCACCACCATTAGCCTTTGGGAAGAGACGTGCTACATGCACAGCAGCAGATTTAAGGCAGACCCCTGGGAGACTGAATGGCAGGGACGGCCACGGAGTGACCAACGGATCAAGAGCACCAGCGCCCCAGTCTCCACACCTCCCGAAGACCTCAACCAGGGTGGCGTCTCAGCTCACCAGGGAGCTCTTCCTGACTTTGGGGTCATCCCTGACATAGCTTCCTCGGGGACCGGCATGGGTCTGATTGGATCCTTTGGCCAAGAACCAAGGAGGAGGAAGCTGACTTTTGAAAAATACATTTTTAAACTGACATACAGTCATTGTGCATATCTGTGGGGTAGAGTGTAACATTTCAATATAAGCATATGATGTGTAATGATCAGATAAGCGTAAGTGGCTTCTCTGTCACCTCCGTCACACGTCAGTATTCTTTGTGTTGTGGACATTCAAGATCCTCTCTACCAGCTTCTTTGAAACAATTAACTGTTTTCAACCACAGTTGGTCTGACGGCAGTGATTCCTCCTGCTGACCAGCTCCACTGGACCCCTCAGCTGTCCTCTCTCAGTCCCTCTCTCCCCAGCACTATTCTCAAGGGCTGGTAATCACTATTCTAGCCTCTTCTTTGAGATCAGCTTTTTAGGTTACACATTATAGGAGCACACTGGTGTGTGTGTGTGTGTGTGTGTGTGTGTGTGTGTGCCTCCCCAAGGCATATGATAGGCACAAAAAAAGATTAAAAAGCTGACTTATAAAAATATATAATTTGTGTAAAACTGTTTTGATCTAAATCCCGTTGAGTTCCTCCCCATCTTCTATTTCAGGCAATGCTATGCGGTCTCCTTCACAGAACGGCGGCAATGCGTCTTAGGAGATTGAGGGAACAGGAAAGGACTGAAGCCAGAAGAGGGATACGACTTGTGAAAAATGCACAAGGGCTGTCAGGAGTCTTGAAAAGACAGGAACAGCAGGGGTCATCCAGTCCGGGAAGAGTGAATGGTTCCATTTTGGGTTTCAACTCCAGTTGACTGATAGGCGAGGAGCTGCTCACGATGCCTGTGCTTGAGGTTCTTTCTGGCCCGGTTAGGAGGAGTGCTGGCTTAGATTCCTGGGGTTACTGAGACCAACTACTGTCAACTTGGTATCCCCAAGTGATAGAAATTTCTTTTCTCATAATTCTAAAAACTTAAGGTGCTGGCTAGGCTACATGCTCTCTGAAGGTTCCAGGAGAGAATCCTTTGTCACCTCTTACAGCTTCCGGTGACTCCACGCCAGCACCATTGTAATCTCGGCCTGCGTCTCCGGGTGGCTGCTTCGTGTGTCTCTGGGTGTAGTCTCCCTCTCCTTTCTCTCACAGACTCCGGTCATTGGATTTAGGGCTCACCTGAAACCCAGGATGATTTCATCTTGAAATCCTTAACTAGTTACAGCTGCAAAGACTCTATTTCTAAATAAGGTCACATTCCGAGGCTCTGGGTACAGCACCATGGGGGAAGGGGAGGTTGTTAGTCACCCCGCTATGAGTGTCATAACAGCTGAGCAACACGGCTAAGGGGTCAGGGACTGAGCAAGGGATAGCACCTGTGCCTTCCGTCACCCCAATCTGGCCCAGCTATAGCTTCACAGATGACAGAATTGGGATTCAGAAAATAAGAGGGTCTTGATGGAGATAACACAAAGCCGACATAAACTAGATCAGGCCATAGGAAATAAAGAAAGAAGATACACAGGTGAGGTAGTAGGTGGAGTTGGGTTTGAGAGAAGATGAGGATGAATTTATTAATAGTTGTAGCATAACTAAGAAGGGTATCCTTGGTTTTGAAACCACTGTCAAAAAAAAAAAAAGATCTAGAAGGGACAATAAAATGATCATTTTTACTAGAATGAAAATGTGGGTGCATTGTAAAAATTAGTAGCATCCTAAGGATCATTCTGCCAGGGATTGTTTATGCTTTTTGGCCAAAGGAATGAGAGATCCTCTCACTGGGCAAAAACCTTTCCGGGCTGGTCTCTGAAAGCATCATGCGTAGATGCCTGCTGGTTGCCATGGTGAATGATGCTGATGTGAAGAAATGAATAATGTGAGCACTGGGGGCGACAGTGGGATTACTCAGTGGCGAGTGAGACACCAAGGAGAGTCCAGAGCAGAGGAAGCCACCATTCTCTCAGCTGTGGTCCACTCTGCCCCGGAGGGTAGAGCTCTAACCAGATACACTGCAAGCAGCAGGTAAGAGACGCAGCTGGCTTGTCCTGAAAATGAAAATGGCTTCTCCTGTCACACGTTGCTTGGAGAAGGGCCAGGCTATGGCAAACGAGTAAGCTAAACATAGGGAGAATTTAGAAAAAGAAGAATAAGCAAACTAAAGAAGGGACCCAGATCTGCTGCAGAAAGCTGAGAACGATGCTAGCATCCTGAAAGAAAGCTCTTAAAAATGTCTACTGTAGGGAACCCAGGCTGTGAAAACAGCCCACTGCTGATGCAAGGCACACAGGAGAAAAGGTTTGTGTGTGACAAGAGTAAGACCCCTGATTACTCCTGATACAAGGGTTTTATGGAGTCGTTTCCTATGTGTCATAACGGATGAATTACACTTGATTCCATGTGGGGAGGGGAAGTGTGTGCGAGGAGACCAGGGAGCCAGCACAAATGTTGTCTCCTTCCCGACAACCTTCCCTAGAAAGATGTGAGCCCCCCTGTCTCATCCCTTTCCATCTTCCACCTCTTACCAAGAAATTTCCAGCCAACTAAAAGGAACTCCTTCTCTTCCCGGTCATGTTAGTTCACTACCATCTTTAGAGAAGAAAAACAAGGACTGAAAATGTACTCAATGGTCCGCATCTTTCTGCAGCTCAGCTCGCCTAGGAAAATGGGCAGTAAAATGGGAGTGGAGGGAGAAAGGCAGCTCGTAATGGAAATCAATTTGGCTTAATATCCTTTCTGGATTTCAGTGACGGACAGTTTTTTCCTATGTCACTGCAACCTAAAATGAAACCTGTGTTTCATGTGGGAGAGGAGGGGTGGAGATGTTTACCAGAGCACACACAGGTCGACTACAGCTTTCTCTAGATTTCTGATCATGGGAGCTTCAGTGGAGGGGAACTGTTCTCTCTCAGACAGGATTAAAGAGAAACCAAGAAACTTGAAGATGGCAGTCTGTTATAGTTATATTCCTATGGCCCCGCCAAGTCTCATGTAATCATGGCATGGATGCGGCTGAGTCTAGCGTTCGTGATTGGTTTGTTGTCTGGCGCTGGGATTGATGTGAGTGCTGCGCCTGCCCAGGGGTGGAATTGAGATACAGTGTAAGGGTGGGAAGAAAGCATGTTTTCTCCCTCTTGCGGGTTCGTGTCTTGCTGTTTGGTGGCTGCCATGAATGGCGGCCCTGTCAAGCCACCCTGCCTTGCAGCCAGCTGAGTATGGACTGAAACCACCAAGACCCGGAAGAAATAAACCTTTCCTTCCTTAATTTTGGGTGTCAGGTATTCTGCCTCAGCATCAAGAGAAAAGTAACTAAGACACTGTCTCTTACCAAACCAGAAAAGCTGGCTGTCTGAAGAGGCTTCTTATGATTTGTCTGGGAAAATTGCAGCTGGACTTAGTACTAGTGCCTCGTTTTGCAATGATGTTGTTATTAAAAAGCAAGTCCAGCAGCCATGCATCTGGAAGTGCAGTGGTCAGGTAGCTTTGGGCCTCTTTCTACATATTAGTTGAGTGGTCTTAGGTTGCTCGTGTGTAAAGTGGGAATCTAGCTCGTGGGCTGTGGTGAAGAATGAAGGAAATTTTTTATACGTGTAGCATGACACATGACCCAGACGCAGCACCCAGTTGCTGCTGTGGGTGGCTATTACCGTCACTAACAGTCACAGTACCAGGAATACTGAATGGAAGTAGTTACACCGTATTAAGAACTGATCACCTTGACCTATGCAACTACTTTCCTGGTACCTTTGGCTTTGAAAAAACAAATAAATAGAACATGAGTAGAAAAGAATGATGAGTTGGCAACAAGGGATGAGGCACATCTCTATTCTTCGTGGACGTGGACAGCGTAACTGGGAGTTTAAAGGAGTAGCCTAGGCAGAACATTCTAGATCCCTGAGCCACAGCACTTAGAACAGAGGTGCGAGGTTGGGAAGGGAAATTTCAGGTGAAAAAAATGCCTGAGAGGAAAGAAGTCACAGACCCAGCAAGACTAAGGTGGGTCCCTGAGGGCCACCCTTCCTCCTTCCTTCCATCCGTCTGTCTGTCCTTCCATCCTTCCTTTTTTGTTTTAAGAGGATGAGATTAGTGTTGAATCAAAAGGATTTCAGCCAGGGTGGGATGTGGCCGAGTTACATGAGCTGAAGGCGACCTCCCTGGCATGAGACAGCCCCGACATGCAGCTCTGATCTGCCGCTTCTTTCCCAGCCGAGCTAAGTCACGTGTCTCTGTACCTCCAATTCCCTGACTGTGAAGGGGGTGTCCACCATCAGTGCCTACTTCCTATACTCCGGACACGGCGGCTATGACTGCGATACTAAATGTGTCAGTACGGGAAAGTCACTCTTCACTTTGATTCTGGTTTCAGAATCGGGATGAACATCGAGGTTGGGAACATTTCTCACACAGGAGCCATCATCTCCTGGTCGTCCTCAGAGCCCTGCCTGGAGGACTATTACCATATTATGTACAGGCCCAACTGGAACAGCATCTTCTCTGGCTATCTTCGCTACAGCTTCCACCACGAGGAGAAGGTGCCTCGAACCATCAGCTCCGTGGTGCTGGAACACCTCGCCCCTTCCACTCTCTACTTCCTCTGCATCAGCTGCAAGAAGGCTGCCTTCCCCTACAGGCACTACTGCACCATGTTCCACACGCTGGATAAGAGCCCACTGGCGGCCGGAAGCTCCCTGGTAGACCCGCAAATCTCTCTTTGGGTGCTGATGGCCATTCTGCTGGCCTGCTTCACGGCTGTCCTGGCCTTCATCTGCCTGCAGTTCTGGTGCATCCGCTGTCATGAGCCTCGATGGTCATACAGAGCTGGCCACACGGAGGAAGCTAACGGGCTCGTGAGGTGGCCGGAGGAGGTCCCAGCTCTCCATCAGAGAGAAGACCTGCAGGGGCTCCCCCTGGTGGAGATGCCCCGCAAGCACTCTGCTGCTGCAGCTGCACTGGAAGCCGAAGGCCAGCAGGATGTGCCAGATGGGGGCGCCTTACCCAGGGAGAGTGGCCGGCAACCTGCCATCCTGCCTCACTGCAGGGAGGAGAAAGGAGACAGCCCCCACCGTGCACCCTAAAGCCCCCCGCACCGCAGAGCTTCTGTAAAAATGTACAGGCTACCCATTCCTCTCCCCTCAAAAGTCAGTGCTACTGTGGCTCCCTGGTGTTGGATGCGAGTTTCTCACGCTACAAAGCATAACCCCCAGGGCTGCCGGGGACACGCACGGCTTCGCTTCACCAGTGTCCATCTCGGGGGCCCAGTTAAGAACTGTAGGCATTATTCTCACATTCAATCAAGCACGGGCCTATTATAGAGTAGAAAGTAAAAGCCTGCATGACTTAAATAAGCACAATACTGGAAGGAAACGTGTGGGCTGTGGATCTGGGATAAGAGATCAAACTGTTTCTCTGCGACTTGCTTTCTGTCATTCTTTGCAAAGCGTGAGAAGCCTTATGCTGTAGGTGTTCTTCACCTTGCAGGCAATCACATTTCACCTCATATCCCGTTTTTACTTTTTTTAAACCATGGACCACCTTTATTGTTATTAATAACAATACTTTCTCCTGAAGTTGGCTCATTTTTTTAGAACTTTAAACATAGTGTAAAAGATAGCCATTTAGTACTCCTGTCAGGCCCAATGGGGTAAGAACTAGTTTGTGTTAATCACACTTTCAAATCCAGAGCTGCCGACCCACAGGAGAAAAGCTTCTCTCTCACTACAGTATTCATCTAGCCAGTTCCTCTACCAAGTCCACCTCTGCTTATTTTTTGAAAACAGGGTCAATCAAATGTGGCTATTTTTATTCCAGCAGAAAGAAAAATGCTGTCCTCTTTTTTGCGAGGTGACATACTTCACTCCCTGAGCAGCATCCTTTAGGCCTCTGGCACAAACCCTGTGGTCAGAAATGAATCGCGCTGCACAGAATCCCAGAATCCCTGAACCACGCTGCGATGAATCAATCGAGAAACAAGAGGAGCCGGCGAGCCGAGACCAGACACCTCACAGACCTAGCTCCCCACGCACCCTCGTGGAGCACTTGCCTCAGTTTCCACCCAGCATTCCCCTTCCCCCGTGCAGGTCCACCCCATTCCTGTTAGCTGTGGATGAATAAAGATATGCGTGGTACATTTGCAGTTGTTTATGCCTGGTTCTCACTGCTCCCTCTCAGTCTCCACACCTAGTTTTTCTGATTCTGGGAACACTTTTCTATTGGCTTTTCTCACCAGCCCTGTCACAGGTAGGACAGGGCAGGGCTACTTACCTTGGAGCCATAGAGATAATAGGGCTGGACATTGGCAGGTTTGTCTCGTTGTGGTTCTTGGGTGAAAGGAATGGCAGTTCGGACAAAACTAGTAAAAGAAAAGAGATGGGGAAAGGCTTAACTGGGTCCTAGTATTATCCTGCATGGGACACAAGACAGCAGGAGTCCCCCTCAACCAGGGGAAGGTTCGCACTGTGCAACTGCACCACCGAAGGCACTAAACTCCTCTGACTTCCCCCCATTCGACTACTGTCTCCCTTCACATCTTCCCATAAATGGGCAAAGCTGCAGCTCAGATGTCCAGGCTCAGCTCAGGGCTTGTGGCTGCTCACAGGCCCCTGGGCAACACAGTGCGTGTGCACTGGGACCGCAAAGGGCTTTTTCTAGGGTCCTTTCCGCCACCTCCAGCTGCATTTCAAGAGCTGAGTTCGGTAAATTCTTTCTGTAAAAGGGCAGAAGGCAAATATTTTCAGCTTTGCAAACCAGATAGCCTCTGCTACAAGAACTCCACTCCGTGACTATGTGGGCAGAAGTAAATCAATAAGCATGGCTGAGTTCCAGTAATATATGCTGCAATTCAAATAATTTTCACATATCATCAAATACTATTCTTAACATTCTTCTAATCACCCAAAAATCCACTTCCTATTCACAGGCTCTACCGAAACAATTGGTAACTCCGTGTGTCAATAGCTTTGTGGACTGGGCCACAGACTGCTGCTCCTTGCTCAGAAATGTGCTAAAAATCTTCAATCTTTGTAGAACTGGAAGTCTGTCTTGCTCAGTGGACCCTGAAGTACACTGAGGATCTGCAGACATGTGCACAGGTCCCTCTTCCACCAGGCTACGAAACTCTACAGGGACAAACAGATGAGGTCCTCAGTGCCTGATGCAAGCTGTGTGCTCCTTGCGGGAGGAAAGCTCCATTCTTCCATTGTGTCATGGATGAGCCTATTTTGTACACACATGTTCAGATGGGTGGGCGTCCTGACAGACGGACAAGGTGATCACAGCATTCCCCTTCCTCAAAACCTTCCATGGGTTTGAAAATGCCTGATTCTGATGTGGCCTATGGGGCAGCGCAAGGCCTCTCCCTGCTGGCTCTCATGCACCACTGCCCACTGCACCGCTATGACCCTCACCAGCCTCTCAGTTCCTCAGTAATGCTGGCTGGGATTCTGTCCTTCTGCCACTTCACTTTCTTCCCACTCCTCCCTTGCATCTCAACTCCAGCATTACTTCCCTGGAGGAGGAAGCCTCCGCTGAGGTTTGCTTCACTTCCTGGACCGGACCAGGCAGTGGCTTTTACTTCCCTTTCTGCTGGGGTACTTTCTGTCCTGTGATTGCCTGACCACCTTAGCCTCCTCGAGCCTACAGGCTCCAAGAGGCAGGACATCGTCACCTCAGGCACAGAGCCGGGTCCCAAGAAAGGCTCCAAAAGAGATGCCTGTCACATTGCTGGGTATAGTTTGAAAGAGGCAGCTGGGTGAAATGCTGATGCCCACCCAGCCCTGGTCCCCTCTGCACAAGGTCTCCCTCACCGGTTTGTGGACCCATTGTAGCAGTAGTTGGGGAGGAAGTCAAAGTTCAGCTCCCAGAAGACATGCAGGGTGATGCGGCCATAGGGGGCGGACACGTTGTGATTGGCCTCCCGGAACATGGCGTCGAAGCTGTCCAGGGTCATGTGCTTACAGAGCAGCCGGTGCGTGAGCCGGTTAATCTCCAGCAGCCACTCGAGCTCCTGCAGACAGAGAACAGAGACTGCTGAGGACGTGCAAGTAAGGCGAGGGCAGTTTATCCTGCGGACTCCCTTTGGGCAGGTGAGAGCCCCTCGGACAGTATCTTGACCTTGCACATGAGGACTAGGATCCTCCGACAGTGGCACCAGACAATGTTCTCTTATTCTGAGAAGCAGAGGGACTCGCCAGGCTATGCTGGGGACATTAGTGCCTAACGGGGGCTGCACGCTGACACCTGGAAGGAGACCACTGACCGTGTAAAAATCCTGTTTGCAATCCTTAGGGCCCAAAGAACATTTGCTTGCTTTCCAGTTTCTATACTGTTAAGGGGAAAGCCTGTTCCTCAGGGTCACAAGTAATACAAAAGAAAGCCGTGGCTGTATCACCAGAGGCAATTTCTGTGCCCTGCAGAAAGCAACTAAAAGCTACCACCTTCTTTGTGCATATTATTAAGCTGAGCCATATGAAATTCGTTTAAGGTCAAATGCTGTCAAATATTGGTAACTTTGCCTAGTTCAAATTAATTCACATGCACCAATTTTATATGTATTAATACACTGAATTCTCATCAAAGCTCTGTGAGGTCAGTATTGCTACTGTCTTTATGCATACAGAAACTCAGGCTTTCAGAAATTAAGTAACTTGGCTTCAAACTCAGGAAATTGGATCCCAAAATAGACATTTTTATTCACTACACGATTTTCATGAGAATTTTTAAAGGAAATGGAACCAAATGCCTCCTCCTTTGGACCGCAGGCCCCTCAATGAGGGGACTGCAAAGATGTGGCCACAAGCCTTGGACAAGCAGTCGGTAGTTGGCCTGTGAGGAGCAGGGACCTATGGGTGCTGTAGGCCCAGGCCACATGGAATCACTGTCAGGTAGAAGGTGGGTCAGAGAGGATGTCTGTGCACAGGAGGGCCCTGGGTTTGTTGGGAAATAGGAATAGAGTGAAATCCCTCAGGCTGGCTCTGCTTTCTTGTCCTATAACTACATAACTTCACTGCCACTGAAAAGCACTAAAGCCCAGCAGTGAGTGAGAGGAAGAGAAGGCAGACGTAATATTGTGGCACTTGGGACCACAGTGACATTGTTTTGCTTAAGACACCTTCTCAGATAGGTATGACTATCCCTGTGTCATAGACTGGGGGAGAAACTGAGGTCCGTAAGGTCGAGGAACTCGCCCGGGATCACACAGGGACTACGCGACAGGGCTTGGAATGTGAACCCAGCCCTTCCGATTCCACACCATGCATGCCCTGTGACAGAAGTGCTACAAATGTCTCCTGAAAGGTAGACAGTGGTGTGCGACATCAATGTTGCATGGGTCACCAGACAGCCAAGCGCGATGATGGTTCGAGGGCCAGCTTTAGTGACAAGGTAAAGTTGTCACGGGAGGCGAGGATTCAGCTCCCTCCCATTGGGCTCTGCCTCTGATCATCTGTCCACTCCGGGGAGAGAGTTCCTCCACTGTCGAACTCAGGCTCGACTCTGTAGCTGTCAACTGAGGGTGCAGAACCCGCAGGAAGCTAACAAACAACAACGGCCACAGTGGCCACACAGGCCATGGCACGGAGACAAGCTGCGGTGTGGATGGAGCCTGGGGGGCGCTGTCTCCGGCTGACTGGGGAGCCCCCGCCACACAGAGGTGAAGTTGCCCCTCTGACACTCACCTGACAGCTGCCACATGAGAACAGGTGAGGGTTGGCAAATCCTACATTTTCCAAAGAAAGTAAAAATCTAGATTTCAGCTCTACAGAGGAACAAATCTCCAGTTCCTGTGCACCATGAAGTCAACGAAAGATGGAAATACAGAATCGGCTTTCTGTCTTGGTCTCTTGGGGCCTAGCCGGCTGCACTGTGCCCATGCTCCTATTAGCTTAGAATGGGTAAGAAGCAGATAAATAATACATTGGCAACTGTGAATGACTTTATTCCTAAGATCACTGAGTCGCCTGGCACACGGTGGTGTCCTATTTCAGTGGTGGGGGGAATCATCACAGATGAGAAACTGGGGAACAACTTCTGGCCTATTGTTCCGTGACTTTTAAGTTTCACAAGTGCATATTAGCATTGAGGAGAGAGCTGAGGTGCGTTCTCAACTCTGCTGAGGTGGGATCGGGGGGCCCAGTCGGTAACCCAAACTCCGTTTCACAGCCCTTTTTAGATTTGTTCTGGCTTTAAATCAAAAGAGCCATTGTGTTTGATACGGACACAGGGCCGAGAGTACCAAGGTGCAGAAACCAGCAGAAAAGGCCACAGGAGCGATTTAGGTGCCTTCTGGGAGCATCTGCGCTTTCATCATTAAAGCCAGTTTACTGATGAAAAACACAGAAAAGCAAAATGGGAAACTAGAACAGGTGAACAGGCAACATCCGGGATAGAGTGGAAGGAACCAAGAAACCTGCGTGTCGGCCACGCCCAAGCGCTGGCCAGCTTGATAACCTCAGGCGGACGAGAGAAGGGGAGCCTTGAATTCAGGTGCCCCAAAGCCTGGGAGGCCATAGGGGACTCATTGGTGCCTGTGGGGCTTGCAGCCAGCTGAAGGGAGCTTGGCGCATCTAAAGGACACATAGTCATTTCCAGGCAACTGCTGCCGGCCGGGAAAGACAGGCTGGTATTGCCAGAGCTTCTGAAGTTTTATTTGAATTCTTCCCAATGTTTTATGTTGGCTCAAAATTTCAAATACACCACACAGCAAAATACAGGCTGCCATGTCCCGCTGCATTAGACCTCACCGAGACACAGCCTCGCACATCCAGGGGGCCAACCCTCCTCCAAGTCTCCGCAAGCTCTCCCAGCTCAAGAGAAGCAGTCCGCTCACCTCGGGATGGAGTTTTTAAGGAGAGGAAGGACACAGTACTTGGTCTGCAAAGAGTTGGGAGTTTTTCAGCCCAGGCATGAGAAGGTCAGCCTGACCCTCTGGGTTCTCTGGGACCTCAGAGGAAGGGGGTGTTCTGCGGGCGGGGACTGCCGCCGCCCTCGATAAACAAGGGTTCCAGAACACAGCTTGTTTTGATTTTGTTCCCAGCTAAGAGAACGTTCAGTGCCTTTCAGGGGTGGGAAGAGGCACACATGGACAGACATACACACACGTATAATATGTGCTAATCTCTTTTTCCCGTAAGCCATGGTCACTGTTGGAAAATTAGAAGACACAGGTAAACAAAAAAGAAGAAAACCAAATTCCCACTACTTGGAGATAATCACTGCCAAAATCTTGGCACAAACAAAGGAAAACTGTACTTCTTGAAACAGAGGTGGATGAATTACTTTCTAGAAGGATGCATGCAATTCTTGGTAAGTGACCCATGGCTCAGGTGCTTGGTATAAATCCTCATAAGAAACAGTGCTGAAAATTGTTCACGAGAGCACTGCAGTACAGTTCCAAATTTCTTTTTTCATAAGCCATTGCTTATTAAATACAAGAAACTAGGCTACATTCTTTCCAGATACGATCTATTATACCATTCTAACAATACTATGAGATGGATTCTAACACTTTCTCCCAGGTAGAGTCAAGGAAACAGGCTTGGAGCTAAGACACCTGCTAAGATCACCCAGTTAGCACACGGCAGGGCCAGGATGGGACCTCAAGTTGGTCTAATTCTGGAATCCCAGTTCTTGGTTAATTTATTTTTTCCACTTTTTTCACTTAAAAAAAAAAAAAAAAAAAAAGCTCTTTTCTTTTAAGTAATTGCACTTACAGAAAAGTCGTTAAAACAGCATACCCTTTGTATGCTTTACCCATTTCCTGAATGTTAATACCCTGTGTAACTACTGTACAGTTATCTAAAGAAGAGATTAACTCAGGTACATACTATTAATGGAACACAGACTTCACTTAGATTTCATCCGTTTTCTCACTATTCTTTTCCCTCTTTAAGAATCAATTCAGGCAGCCGGGCGTGGTGGAGCACGCCTTTAATCCCAGCACTCGGGAGGCTGAGGTAGGCGGAGCGTTGTGAGTTCGAGGCCGGCTTGGGCTACAACGCGAGCGCAAGGCCGGCCTGAGCTACATAGTGCGACCCTGCCTCAAAAAACCAGGGCTCGGAGTTTGGCTCAGTGCCTTAAGCGCCTGCCTGGGCAGGCGCAAGGTTGTGAGTTCAATCCCCAGTGCCACAAAAAAAATAAAAATAAAAAATAAAAAAAAAGAATCAATTCAGGATCCCACGGGGCATTTAGTTGTGAAACCCGATGTTTTGGTTGTCATTCATTTCTAATTTCCACAATTTTCAGACTTTTCCTTGTCTTTCATGATGTGGCATTTTTGGAAAGTGTTATTCACTTTTTTTTAAACAATGACACTCAATATGGTTCATTTAATATTTTCTCCTGATAAGACTGAGGGTGCGTATTCTGCCAAGAACACAGGATGGAAATAATAATGTACCTCAGGCCTTAGAACCTGAGGCGTGGTTGGATGGTGCCTGTCAGCCGTCTCCACTGTACAGCTACTCTGCTCCCTTTGGGGTTTGTTAATGCCTGGCAGAGTCACTTTGACACTATGCTATGCACTGTTTCTTCTCAAAGCTCTTTTCTGAGTAACTTTGTGTATTACAGAGAATTAGCACATATTTACGGTCTTAGCCACTGTGGCGGTCAGTACATGATATTCAGTGTGGTCACTGTACAACTGTCACCACCATCCATCTCTGGAGACGTAGCCTCCCTAACGGGATCTGTAGCCATTCAACACTAATTCCTTTGTCCTTGGCAACCACAGTTTGACTTTCTGTCTCTCAGAATGTGCCTACTCTAGGAAGCTCGCATTCAACAAATGACATAATATCCTTCTCAAGGTTTCTTCCCACTAATCTTAGCTCGGATAGATTTTGTCCACAATAATTCTTAATAAGATATTTTAGTAAGCGATTTTCTAATTTCTTTTTTCATTCCTTATACTCATCTGCTTTGGAAATATTAAAGTTTTCCTTTGATTAACTTAGTAAGGTTTATTCTAATTCTTGAAGTGAGAAGACTGAGAGGAAGCAGTTCTAATTACCGTTTTCTAGAAAAGGGCATAGGCCTGTTCCAAGCTTCTGCAGCATCAGAATGGGCTGCATAATGTACGGAGCAAGCACAAAATGCTAATGCGGGGTCCCATGTTAAAAAATTACTAAGACTTTCACAATGCTGACAGCAGGGCATTAAACCAATGTCAGAGCCTGCTAGATCCCCTGCTGCTGCCCCGCGAAGTCCGCTGTGCCACCTCCTCTAGCTTCTTGAGAACATCTGCCCATCTGCTCAGCCCTTCAGGTCCTGCGGAGGTGCAGCTGTACCCAAGGACTGGCCGTTTCTAGAGATCTCAGGGAGATCCCCCTCCGCTCCCTACCCCTTGTCCTATTGTTCAGGAGGATAAGATTATTCTCATTCCAATTACATCTGTCATTCTCCTGCCCTGTTCAGACAAGAAAGAGACCCACAGCTAACAACAAACCCAGCTGGGTTTCTAGTCTGACCAGAGTAGGAAGCCTACCAGTCCTCAGTCTCTTACCACAATGGAGGTCAGGTCTTCACTCTCAAAGCGGCTGATGGCCTGGTCCAAGGATTTATACATGGCAGCAGAAATGCGCTGGGTGATGAGTCTGTTCAGGTCGATGGATCTGCCCAGCAGCTAGAGGGCAGAAAGAGGAGGCAGTCACTTAAGATTCACGCTAACACCTGACAAGTAAATGCAAGGCACTGAAAGGATATGGATTAAAATAAGAAATACTGGGACAACTGCGGACTGTCGGTACAAAATGGCATTGTTAAATTTCCCAAGTATGGCAATTTTATTTCAATTTCTTAAGAGAATTTTCTCGTTCTTAGGAAATACAGGCTGAGCCATGCTGTGGTGAAATGTCATGGTATCTGCAATTTATGCTCAAATGGTTGAGAAAAATGCACTTATACTAACATAGGCACACGCACACACAAACTGACACTACTGTGTGTATCAGAGCATATACATGAAAGTCAACTAAACATAGTCAAACACTGATCATCATGAATCTGGCCATAAGGTAGACAAGTGTTGATGGTACTTTTTTTTCCTTTTTTTTGGTACCAGGGATCAAACTCACCACCTCACGCTTGCCAGGCAGGCGCTTGTGCCACTGAGCTAAATCTCCAGCCCTATTTTTTTGAGACAGGGTCTCACTATGCAGTTCAGGCTGGCCTTGAACTCACTTTGTAGCCCAGGCTGGTCTCAAACTCACAATGATCCTCCTGCCTCAGCCTCCCAAGTGCTGGGATTAAAGGCCTGTGCCACCACGCCCTGCTGATTGCATTATTCTTTCAACTTCCCTGTAGCCTTAAAATATAAAAAGTTGAGGGAAAGTACTATTCATTCAGGCTGTGGAAAGAGGCTTTGGGCAGACTCTACTCTCCCCAAACTGCGTGTGCTGACTTCCTACACTCAGGCTCGAGGCTTGTCCTGCATCTGTGCTGGCTCAAATCAGCCACAAGACAACAGCAGTCACCTCAGCAATGGCCTACTTTGTGCATTCCTTGGGGCAAATTTAAAAGCAGGAGCACAAAGGTCCTTTGTTTTCACCATTCGCATTTTCTTGGCCTCAGCTCTGATCCTTCAGAGCAAGCAGGGGCCACGAAATGTGCAAAGGCCATTGCGCCACCAGGCGGACCACAGCAGGTAGGGCACAGAGTCTTTAGGGACATCTGCTATAGTGCCCAGCTCATCTTTACGTTTTTAAACAGGCATTTTCTCAGCCCCCAGCAGTGATTCCTCTCCATCTGGGATCAAACGTTAACAGAAACCATCCACAAAAGTAGAACACAGTTTCCACCCCAGGTTGAACCCAAGGCGCTGCAGCCTTCTTTCACATATGCAGCATCTAGGCTCTATTTGGGGATAGACGGACCCATTTCTGCATGGCAGTGCTAATGAAAAGAAGTGGGTTCCATCTAATGACCACAGGGCAAAGGCTCTAGTATCCACTAGCTGCCAGAGGTGAGCTGGAGATGTCTTGAGAAGCCTACATCTCGCACCGAAGGAAGTTCTTGATTGTGAGATTCTGAGGCTGTGTGACATCTGTCCTCCTGGAAATCTACACTAGGCTGTTCCCAGGGCAGACACTACAGAATCCTGATTTCTTAAGCTCCACAGTAACTTCACAGATTCCCACTCCTTCCTGTCTGCTGCCCACTGTGGCTCTCCTCCACCATACCTGGACATGCCTCTGTTTCAGCAGCGTTTCGTAGCGGTTGGAGGGTGGATACGGAATGATGACTCCATAATTCTTACACTCAGCTCGAAAACGTTTATCCAATAGGACACTGAAAAGGATCAAAGTAAAACAGGGCCAGTGAACATGACAGTGAATGGCTCTCAATGCCCAGTCACACTGATTCCAGATCACAGGATCTACCTAAAGAGGGCTGTACTGTTATCTGCTCTAGAGCAAGGTCTCCCAAAGTACTTCTCACTCCTGGGAGCTCAATACGTGAGAGGAAGTTTCTAAATTCCAGATGGGAAAAAGAGTTGAACTGCTTTCCTTTTTAATTCATTTAGCAAAAAAGCAATTCTGTGCATGCTTAGTGTACCCCAGGGAACATTTAGGGTACTGAGGATACCAAGTTCCTATCCTCGCCTTACAGTCTAGTGAAGAGACAGTGGTACTGGCTGGTATTGTATAAGAGAGCAGAGAAATAAAATGATTTCTTTCTTTTTCCTTTTCTTTTTTGTAGTGCTGGGGATTGAACCCCTGACCTTTGCATTGAGCTATGTCCCCAGTTCTTTTTCTCATTTTGAGACAAAGTCTCACTAAATTGCCTAGGCTGGGCTCCAATTTGCAATCCTCCTTCCTTGGTTTCCCCGAATGCCAGGATTACAGGCAAGCCCATGAAGCCCAGCTAAAGTGATTTCTGACAATGGTAAACATGTACGTAATGTGTACTCTTTACCAGCTGTGCGTGCACACA
This sequence comes from Dasyprocta punctata, assembly GCA_004363535.1. NCBI lineage: Eukaryota > Metazoa > Chordata > Mammalia > Rodentia > Dasyproctidae > Dasyprocta > Dasyprocta punctata. The sequence goes on from RJWM01002415.1 coordinate 104,898, forward strand.
CGAATACACGCATATACACGTGCACAGTCACTTTTAACCCCATGATGACCCTAGGAGTTAGGTACACTATTATCTCCCAAGCTGAGCCAGATTGCAGAGTAACAAGTGCTCTGAAAACTGTAAGTCAGGGTCATCCAGGGTTAGGAGGTCAGGGAGTCACTAAGGCTTTGTAGGACAGAGACCTGAATGATAAAAAGTGCAAAGGTCCAGTGCAGAAATGGCAAAACTTTTAGAGACCTAATGCCAAACTATAACCCAAAACCCATTTATTTATCACAAAGTGCTAACACTGCAATACTGAGGTTTTGGTTTAGGAAAAAACCCTCAAACATTATCATCTTTTGTCTTAAAGAAAAACACAATAATAATGCGTGTGCCATAGGTTTGCCACCACTGGGCCAGTGGAAGGCGGTCACAGACACCGCACACTTCTTCTGTCTGAGAAAAGGAGAGACGGCTGGTGTGGATAAAGGACAGGGTGTGCTAGAAAGACAGGTACAGAAATTAACTTATCGCACTGGCTTAGGGTCAGGCTGGACAGCGCCACGCGAGTGCCAGAGGAGGAGAAATATACTCCAGATGTGCCTGGAAGCCGTTTGAAGGTTTTAAGCAGGTAAGAGACATAAATTATACTGGCATTAACCAGTATAAAGCTACCAGCCCCAGCTTCTTTTTTTTGTGTGTGTGGTACTGAGACCAATTCCAGGAGTACTCTACCAGTGAGCTATATCCCCAGCATAATTTTTATTATGAGACAAAGTCTCACTAAGTTGCCCAGGCTAGAATCAAGTGTATGATCCTCCTGACTCAGTTTCCCAAGTAGCTCATATTACAGATGTGTGCCAAAACACATGGCCACAGGTGCCTACTGAACACCTAAAAGGATGCTGGTCCAAACTGAGATGTGCTGTAAAATACATACCAGATTTTGAAGACTCAGAGGGAAAAAAAAAAGAATGAGAGTGATTCTCTAATAATTCTTAATTATACATTAAAATTGTAGTATTTTGATGTTGTTTAATAAAATATTCTACCCAGTTTATTTTACAGTTTCTTTTCCTTTTAAAATATAGCTACTGTAAGTCCCCAACTTATGAACAACTGAGCTGCAGACTTCCACAGGTGTACTGTACAAGACTCATTTTGTCAGATTATGAATGAATCTGACTTACGAACATTCTCCCAGAATGGAACTCATTCATAAGTGGGGACTTACTGTACTAAAGAAAATTTTAAATGGCATATGTGGTTCCCATTTGTGGCCACATTTCATTTCTTAATGAATGGCACAGACCTAGGCAACTTTTCCCTCCTGTGCCCTCTAATTTCCCAACCTCCCCTAACTTCCCACTGATCTCACAGGAAGTGGTGTTAACTAAGGGCTGTATTTCTAGTGAAGGCATTTTAGAAACTAAATATACAGAGGACTGAGTGTGTAGCAAGCCTGAGCTTGTTACAACTGGATCAATATTTGGAATCAGAACTGTCTTTGAGAAGCTGACAGCCCCACTCACAGGACCATACATGTGCATTCATTTTTTTTTTTTTTTTTTTGAGACACAGTCTCGTTGTGCAGTTCAGGCTGGCCTGGAACTCACTATGCAGCCCAAGCTGGCCTCAAAGTAGCAGTGATCTTCCTGCCTCAGCTTCCTGAGTGCTGGGATTACAAGTGTGCACTGCTATGCCTGACATTTGCATTCATTAAGAAACTACTGTGTGACAGTCGATGTCACTGTGCTTCTTTGAAATGCTAAGTATATGCTCACTATAAGGTCTAACTTTAAGAGGCATCTGTGTTAGCATACACACTGCATTAATAGTAACTTGTATCAACTGTACATGGACTCCTATTTGAAATATGTCAGAGAAACTTCAATTGTCAAAAGCAAAACGAACCAGATTCTTTCCATGAAAGGAAAACAATTAAGGTAAGGGACTATTCTTGAAATTACTGGTTAGTCCATTTGGATTTCCAGTACGAATATTACTCATGGACTATGGAGGGAGAGAACCAGGCCTCACCAGGAGGTGATCACTGCCTGGAAACCAGCACCATGCGCAGGCTGCTGCCTGAGTGGGGACAGCCGCACCCAAGCTTCGCTCCGTGAGTCAGCGCCATTTGCGGACTGCAGCGGGAGAGAACCAGGCCTCACCAGGAAGCGATCCCTATTACCATTTTCATTGTCTTGCTGCACTGAGTTTCATTCTCTTTTGTTTTATGTTAAATCTGATGGCATGAGCAGCTATTTAAAGATTGCAAGACATATTATGGTAACTATTTTGGATTTACTATTGGCTTGTTTTGAAGTCCTTTTTGCATTCATTGTTTTTTTATTGTTTCTATTTTGTTCTGTTCTGTACGATTTTCACTATCTCCGAAGGTATCTGTAGCTATTTTGAAGACTACAAAAGGCATTATGGTAACTATTGTTGGTTTCATCAGGTTTTGAAGTCCTGTATCACTTATACTGGTTCATTTTTGATTGGTCTTATTCTGTTTTATTTTCCTTGGTTTCATATTCTTTAAAATAAAAATAATGAAAAAAAAGAAATATTACTCATAAAACAATTTGAGGTTTTTCTAGACTAGTACCGCTATGGTTTCTTGTTTTGTTTTGTTTTTTTGGTACTGGGGATTGAACTCACAACCTTGCACCTGCCAGGCAGGCGCTTACACAACTGAGCTAAAACCCTGGCCCTATTTTTTGAGACAGGGTGTCTCACTATGCAGTTCAGGCTGGTCTTGAACTCACTTTGTAGCCCAGGCTGGTCTTGAACTCACAACAATCCTCAAGCCTCAGCCTCCCCAGTGCTGGGATTACAGGAGTGTGCCACCAAGTGCTACGGGTTTTTAAAGCTAGGAACTCCTAGGGGCTTTTAAATCCACACATTTTGGCCACATCAATGAGACTCAGACTTCTGACTCCGACTTCTTCACTGGCCTCCTATCTGGGTTTCACACACTCATCCTTGCTTCCCTCCATTCTGTTCTCCACACTTTCATAATCTTAAAGAGCGAATTTTTAAAAATCAGATGACGTCGCTGCTATGTTTCTGACACCATTCTGCATGGCTTCACCCCTGGAACAAAGGCCTGCACGGCCCCAGGACCAGCCCTGCCGCCCTCTCTGGCTTCCCCAGACAGCCCCCTGCAGCCTCAGATGGACAGGGACAGTCTCGAGTCCCATTAACCCTCCTGACACTCTTAGGGGAAGTCTCACCACAGGGACTGCATAAACGTTCCTTCTGCATGTCATTTCCTGGCCCATCCTCACCTCACCTTACTTAACTCCTAAGATGACCTTTGAAATGACCTTTGACTTCCTCTCCCCAAACCCTAGTCCAGGTTTGACTGCTACATGGGCCTCGAGTCCCACAGGCTTTGCCTTCACTGACAATGCATCACCTCCCATCACCACTTCCATCAGGGGACTGCAGACTCCTCAAGGTTAGTACTGTTCCTGCCTTCTTCTCCTTTTTAGTGCATTCTAGCACCTCAACCAGGCCATGGAATTGCTCAATTTTCCTTAGATGTTATAGAAGGGAGAACAGAGAACTATGTCTGCCAGAACCAGTCTGTGATCACAACCCGTGGGCTCGCCTACCTGCCAGCCATAGCTTTGTAGTAAGCGAAGATCTGGTCCGCCAACTTGTACACGAACTGATCAAAACACAGGTTCACCTGGCAAGGAGGAAGAGGAAATGTCAGGAAATGTCTCTCTACCTAGTTTTATCGCAGAAATGTATGCAACCAAAAGAGGGCAGTGAGCAAGACTGTGCAAAGTGTGCCCTATAGCAACATAACAGCTCTGAAAGAAGAAAAAAAGGAAAGGCTGTGGCGTAGGAAGAAGTAAAACTGGTCTCTGGCCCCCAACGACCTCAGTCACCAGATGATGCAAAGTCCCGGACTGTCACACAGCAGCCTGCACAGGGGGCGCAGCAGCAAGACGGCCACCGTACCCTGTGGTGACTCGCAGGCTGCTCACCCAGCAGCAGCAGCACTGCCCACCTTATCTTTTTATCTGCTGACAACTTTTGTCTTTTCCTTTAATAGGATTTTATTTTGCTTGGAAAATTTAATCATGAAGACTCATTAGAAATGTAAAAGCTCTTTCTTCAAACTTCTGGTTTTCAGAGTATTTCAGCATTTCATCATGAGCGTGGTATACCATGCAGCTCAGTGTGAAGACAAGTTCACTGCAGGCACAGAAAATCAAACCTACCATCTTTCAACAGTAGCAAGGGCAGGAAATGGCCAAAGTGGGACTTTAGAAGGACAGGGCTCTGGTAGCAGCAGTGTACAAGGGTAACTTTAAAGGAGACAACATTTTTTTTGAGCCAGGGTCTCACTGTGTAGCTCAGGGTGCCCTTAAACTCTTGGCAATATTCTTGCCTCAGCCTCCTGAGTGCTGGGATTATAGCCATGTGTGTCTTAGTTACTTTTCTCTCGTTGCTGAGACAAAATACCCAACACCCAAAGTTAAGGAGGGAAAAGTTACTTAGCTAATAGTTTGTGCAAGTTTCAGTTCATAATCAGCAGCCTCCAAGGCAGGGTGGCATGGCTAAGGGCAACAGTTCGAGGTGGCAGAGGACAGCAAAAGCAGTAAGAGCAAAAAGGGGGATACAAAGAAATGGAACCAAAGCAAATCCACAACCCAGCAGGGCAAACATTAAGTCCTATAGTTCCATGTCCAGCATGTGAGGCAATCTGTGAAAAATCGTGAGCTCTACAGAACTTGAATGACTCCACCCTTAGAGCACTTCTGCTGGTTATAGCTCCCAGGGCTTCTCTCTTGGGTTGACTTTGCTCCCTCCATGCAGATTTCCTTAGATGATCCACATTCCTGGCTTTTCCAAACTTCTAGGGTATCCACTGCACCTCTGGCTTCACCCTCACAGCTTCACACATTGCCCTCTCAGGGGCACATTGCCTGGCCTCCCAGGCCTTTTTCTGAAATTGGGGTGGAAGCCTTCTTACCCTCACAACTCTTGCATTCTGCATGTACCTAAAACCAGGGACACGTGGATGATGCCAAGATCTGCTGCCACCTGAAGCAGTAGCCAGGCTTCCCTTTCTCTTGGATGTAGGGGTTGAGTGCCTGATCACTGGGCACTCTGAACCTGACTCTGAGGAACAAATTCTCTAGGCCACTGCCATTCTGGAACATAGTGCTCTGCGGCTTTCTCCTCAAAGCAAGGTCTTTAGTTTTGCAGTTTTGATACTGCAAAGGGTGACCACTTGCTGCTTCTTATGATGCCCTCAAGCCATCTTTTATCTTCTCCTGTTCCTTCTCAGCAATCAAGATCTCCTCTGCCCTATCTTTGCAACCTACAACTTCACTGGAGCTTCCTTTCTGGCCAAACCCACAACATTTTAAATCATCCTGCTAGGCTCTTTGCTCTTGATTCTCAACATAAATCTGGTTAAAAGCCCCCAACAATAGCCATACCACTGCCTCAACATTAGACTGCCTTGAAATTTCTTCTGCCAGATTAGTCTGTCGCCCTTAATTTCAGTCTCAGGCAAAATCTTTTGACAGGAGCAAAATGCAGACACAGTCTGCCAAGTTATAACACACATCATCTGGTGTCCAACCATCAATGCAGTCCTTCTTTCCAGCAGAAACCTCTTGAGCCTGGTCTTTACCAGCAGGATTGCTATCAGCCTTCTGGTCTTCTGACCAGAATCTCCCACACAGAACAGACTAAGGCGTTCCAGCACTACTATTTCAGGTGACATCTTCGAACCTTTCCAAAATCTTCCCATAAGCCATTCCCAAAGGCTCTTGAACCATATTGTCATATACAGTCACAACAATGGCCACACTCTTGGTACCAAATTCTGTCTTGTTGCTTTTGTTGTCTTCTGCCATCTTGAACTGTTGCCCCTCAGCCATGCCACCCTGTCTCGGGACCAGCTGATTATGGACTGAAACCTCCTTAAACTGTGAGCTAAACAAACCTTTCCTTCCTTAATTTTGGACATCAGGTACTTTGTCTCAGCAACCAGAGAGAAATAAGTGTGCCACCACACCCAGTTATGAGACATCTTAGTGATTAATTTTCTATTTCTATTCAATTCTCAGCTCTGTAAGGTCAACTCTTCATTTAAGAGCTTTCATTATATTTTACTGGCTACTCCTACAATGCAGAAAACAGAAACACGGTGTTATGCATAGTGCTGTCTTATAACCAAGTAACTGAGGCCTCAGCCTGGACTTTGAGCTCCAAAGTCTCCAGCAGATTCTCCTCCCAGCCAACAAGCTACAAGGTCAAGGTGGATGTTCTCCCAGACCCCAAGAGGCTCTCCTGCTAGAACTAGCTCTGAGAGCTTTCCCCAGATTTCCTGGATCCCTTCCAGGGTCACATGAACTCTTCCCTGAGTTTGCTTCTGAAGTTAGACTGCACTGAAAGGTGTGAGCCCATAGGACTTAGGCTTGGTCAAGGGTCAGGGTTTCCGACCAGAGATGGAAGACAAATTTCGGATGCCTACATACATACACATGAAGCCCTTCATGGTGCAGAAGCAGTCTGCAGATGAGTGGAGAAAGGAAGCAGGCCACAAACTGGTGTGGTGTGGTGTGTGTGTGTGTGTCTCAATTTGTACATGATTACATTTGGAAATCCTGGTGATTAGGAAGATCACTCCTCTGAGTAAGTCACTGATCCCCCAATTCTTGCTAATAGCTAGAGATTTGCAAAGTTCATCCTCTCTGAACACAACTGCAGGAACAAAAGCAGGACGACACTTGCCTCCGCTTCGATCTCATCATACAGGAACTGCTTCTTAAATTTGGTGAGAGCATAGTAGGCGCTGTCGTTGTACAGATCCAAGGGGTAGAGGACGTACCTGAAGAAGAGAAACCAGGGCTAGCAGCTTGTTAACGCTCTCACTTAAGGAGATTTATGTAGCCTGGGGAACATGAGGGCTTGGGTGAGAGGACGAACAGAAATTAGGAAGGAGGAACCCTCTGCACTCCTTGAAGCCTCCAGTGCCTCTACTCAGGAAGGACTCACTCTCCATCTGCCCGTGGAAATCGTAAGTCCAAATGCTAATGAAGTCAAGGCCTGAAAACATCTGCTTGAGGCTAAAAGAAATCAGGTGGCAGCTAATATTAGCTTTCCAATACCCAGAGGGGGTTATGAGCCTGGCTGCTACAAGCCTGACAGAGTCAAGGGAAAACAACCTGGCTAGGAAACTTTTGAGTCCATCTGGAAGGCTAAGGCCATTGACCACATGTGCCCTGGTCCTCAGCCTAAACTGTCCCTTGGTGAGGCCACACTGCCTCACTCTTAGTCTACTCAGTGTCTTCTTCTGGAAAGAAAGGAGCTTGCTGGAAAACTATGCCCTAGCCTTGTGCCCCAAAGAGCCTCCGTGTTGCCCCAATCCTGCCTCTTACTCCATCATGGAAGGCTCTTTGGTTTCCAGGATATGGTCTGTTAGAATCCAGGGCATGGACATCTCAATGGGAAACTGGATTCGCCGGCCCATGGTTAACTCCAGGAAGAATTCTCGGAACCAGAGCTGGGAAAGATCACAGCACTGCTGCAGGGCTTCTGGAAACAGAAGGAAAGGGGCTGGGGTTACCTCAGAAAGCTCTAAGCTGCTTAGTCCCTGCTGTCTTCACTAACTGTTACCACCTGTATCATCACTGTGCTAGGACCATGGCAGGTGCTGCACCAACAGATTCTGCTGTCTTGAGTTTGGACACTAGCTTGGCACCTACTGGAAAACGGCATGTATGGTATTTCACAGATAGGGGCAGTGCATGGGGAGAGGGATAGTGACGTTTTACAACTTAGGGTTCCCCTTCATTTCCATCAGCCTCCTACAGAGAGCCATCCTGAAAATGCACCCCAAGTTAAAAAGCATGCCTACGACACCAATACTGTTGTAAGAGCATACTGGGATTGAGGCTCCGTCACCCCCTCCATGTGGCAATTCTGAATCCTTCACCATTTGGAGGCCTTGAAAGCCCTACCTGGGCCACTTTCTAATGAAGAACCATGGATTGAGTTTGCTAAAATCATTTTTATTAATATTAAGATTCTCACATCCCCAGCGTACCACTTTAGTCCATGACATGCACCCCACAAGGCAGAGCAAGAATAAAGAGCACAGAACTGGGGTACAGCCTGGAGGCTTCCTCAGCTAGGAACAATGATACCGGTGGGCTCGCGGCTGCTGCTTAGCAGCAGAACTGATTACAGACAGCTGGGGGCGTCCCATGCCCAGGCCTGCCCACTGTGACAGCACTATGCATTCACGGTTCTGATTCCCCTTTCCTAAGGACTTCATGACAAATTAGCTACAAATATCTACCAAACTCAGCTTTAAGAATGGCTGCACCGAGCCTGGTCTTCCCTGGCTCCCAAAGTCCACCAAAAAGTGTTTTATGTTTTTGTTCCCACTTAGTGGTAAAATATGCCCTTCTGGGTTCATGATCGGGCCTCTCGGCAGTTTCTAACCTGACAGCCTCTGTTGCTCCGAGGACTGGGAGCGCTACAGTCTCCCCTCCAGGCCCAGGCCCTGCAGCTTACCGCTGATGTTGAGCAGATGTGTGAAGAAGAAAGACTGCTTGTGGAAGTCCTCGATGGCAAGGACGATGGGTCCATCCAGGCTGCTTCTCAGGGTCTTCTTGGAGCCGCTTTTGTCTGCGATGAGCGATTCAAGCATGGTGCGTACCATGTAGAGCTTGAAAGAGAAAGTGAGCTGAGGTCAGAGGCCGGCCCTCCACCCTGAGGGGAAAGCTGCTTTATGCTGTATTGCTTTTCTGCTCTTAAAAGAACGGTCTTAAGGAAGCACCAGTTTACATGAAGAAGTAAATTTGGAGCTGTGAAAATTTTTGTTTTCTTTCGCAGTGTTGGGGATCAAACCCAGGGCCTCATGCTTGCTAGGCAAGCGTTTTACCACTGAGCCACATGCCCAGCATTTGGAGGCAGGCCATCCTGGGAAGGAGAGGCCCCACGGCACCCCTGTATAGTTCAAGAAAGCCCAGGGAGAGGTTCCTGCCTGCCCTGCTCAGCCAAGGGCATGGGCACCAGAGGAGAACCTCATTCCATGTCACTCAAAAGTCACTGTTGCCTTCCCAGATAGCCACAGTGGCACCATGGTGGAGCACTGGACTGGGACACAAAAGACCCAGGTTCAAGGCCAGGTACTGCCACTGACTTGCTGTGTGACCTTAGGTGCCAAAGTCCCCACTCTGGACTTCAGTTGTCTTACCTAACAAAGGGGGCGTGGACTAGATGCTTTCTCATACCAGGCCCTTTCAGCACTAAGAGTCTGAGGAGCTGTGCAATTGGATAAGATCAGAATACTGTAACTCCCCCCAACCACCTTAGTTTCTGATCTTCAGCGTTTTGAATTCGTGAGTATTGGCGCCCTCTGGTGGCCTGGGCTGCATGCACAGCCCGGCCCAGAATCTGGGTGGACCACGGGTTACCACTAGGTACTTACACAGGAGGCTACTAGACAGTTACTCCTGTTACAGAGTGCCCTACATGCAAAGGGCGTGAGAGCAGTGGGGTTGATCTCTCTGCTAATCTAGATATTTCCGCGTCATCTGTCTGCATGTCAGGGCTGCAGGGGGCCTGGAGGAGCCGGGCTAGTCCATGCCCGGGGCCTCCTGGAGCAGGGTACCCAGACCAACCCAGCCAGGCGGAGTGATACCAGGGATCGGCAGCCTCTTCGGCCCTGTGTGCCACCAGTGGGGTGAAACAAAGCCCTCGGGGACCACTGGCAGGCCTAAGACATAGGTAGGAGAGAAGGAAGAGGGGATGGGAGGGCAGGAGAGACAGGGAAGAGGGAGAGAGAGAAAGAGAGAGAGAGAGAAAAGCGAGAGGTATTGTATACGGTGGGAAAGCCATCGCGACTGCTAGGGCCAAATCCGAGACAGTCCAACCTCCCAACAACCATGCTCCTCTCGCTGCCTGGACCTGGCCTGGGGTCTCCCACCACTGCCTGGCACTGAGCGGGCCTGGCAGCCACCGGACCCTGCGACCGCCACCCTGAGCGGGGCTTCCCTTTATGGGCAGGATGAGCGCAATGGGCACAGTCCACCACCTGTGACCACGGGGGCCGCCAGGTCCCGCCGGCCCCAAGCACTGAGAGGCTCTGCCTAACGCCAGCCTCGGGCGTCCTCAAAGGATCCCCCGCCTCTCATGCGCTGTGGCTGCGGCCTTGTGTCTAGTTCTAACTACAGGAAAACTGGCTTCATCCGCAGGTGGGGCAGCTCTTTCCCCACCTCCTGGAACAGAGCACGGAATCCACCGGACAGGCTCTGAAGGCCACGACAGAGCCCTGGGGCGGGAGTCAGGAGACCTGGGTGCTTGTCCCACCTCTACCTGGAACTCGCCTTGTGACTTGGACAAGTCACTTCTGCTTTCTGGACCTCAGTTTCCCCATCTGGGAGTTAGGGGAGGGGACTGGGATTAGTTTATATCTAAGGGCTCTTCTGCCCAGGGGTGGATTAAGGATGTCTGCGTCATCTGTGTGCCTGATGGCTCCGGGCTTAATTGTCCGTGACCCTCCTCTCTCGTGATTAACCACACCAGGGCCCCCGTCCCACTCAGCTGCAACCTCCACTCTGGTCCCCTCTCATCTCTATTCCCATCTTAGGACACAGGGAAGCACCCAGAGGCCCTGCCCAGCCCCGCCACGCCTCTGACCCTCCATACTGCACAGAACGATGTGCAGAAGCATTCTTGGGACATCCTGCCACCAGCGGGGGACATGCAGGACATGAAGTCAAGGAAAGCTATGATGACCCTGCAAAGATCTCACTTTGACCAGGCCCAGCCCCAGCCCCTGCCAGACAAGGACACACACACAGGGGAGGGGTCAGCAGCGGTCAGACGCCCAACCTCCGAGGCCTCAGAGCAGAGAGACTCACGGGTCTGTGGCATGGGGTTCCCACACTTCCCAAGCCGGGAGACCCTAAAGCCTGCAGTAAGATCTGTCTGCACAAAGCAAACCCGGAACTATTTATCCTTATGTAGGTGGCAAGAATTTAACTCCACTGCTCAGTTTATTTACTTTGCCTTTTTCCCTGGTAATTTTCTGACTGCTTTACATAAACCACAAACTACTTTTTAATATGCAGAAATTCCAGTTGGAAACTTAAGTATTTCTGATCACTAGACTTGCCCTGTGGTGACAACGGCACTCTGTATGTGTGGTTTGGGGGGCTGCTGGAGTAACAAAAGCAGCGTTTCATCAGTAACACAAGCTCGAAGTTTTCATTTTTCTGAGAAGATAGGGTCAGAGTTCAAGGTGCTGCCCAAGATCACACAGCACACTGGAAGCACAGCTTGTGGATTTCCATGCTAAGGTGCTGCTGCAGAGGGCGGCAGAGTTTATTAAAAAGGGACAGATTGATAGACACAAACAGATTCCACCCTGAACTCTTGCACTTTGGAACCTGATTTCACGGGGCTAGGAGATACTCGACTAGGGTAACGTAATATGACCCCTACTGGTCAGATTAGACAACTGAGGCACAGAGAGATCATGTAACATGCCCAAGGTCACACAGGTGTCTAGGACGAGAATCCAGGTCTCCTGAATCTTAGGCCAGTGGTCTTCCTTCCTACATCATGGCAAGGTGTCAGAAGGCGGCCACAGCGGCTGTTCCACCCTGCGCCCCCTGACCAAAGACCCCAGTCCTGCTGCCCTGTGGTCCAGCCACGGTGACCGTGCCTGGCCCAGTGGGCCTGTGAGTCAGAGCAGCTGGCTGAGCCTGGAGCTGCTTACCTGGGTGCTGGATGGCCCCACGGCACGCCGGGGCACCTTGATGTCAAAGCCACCTTTGGGGTCCTTCTCCCCTCTCAAACACGGGTCATTGGGGGGCTCCCGGCCCCCCTCCCAGTCACAGATGGTCTTCCGGATGGCCTGCAGGACACTGCGGAGGGAAGAACTGAGACTCAGGCCAGCTCCACAAGTGTCCCAGGACCCACGTGTCCCGGGACCTCCTGCCTCAGACTTCCTGGGGTTCCTCTGACGCACACCCATTTCTGGACCCATCTCAGAGACGCTGATTTAACAGTCAAGGTGCAGTCAGGAATGTGCATTTCAGTAATTATCCTGCAGAATTCTGGTGCCCACTGCATGTTTTAACGTTCAGATCCAGGCCATACAAAGGGATAGGACTTGAGGGAGGCAGAAGGTGATGTTCCCTTTTAGGGTATAGGGGAGTCTCATTAATCCAATTAAATACAGGTTTATTTAAAGTTTTAATAGTTTATACTTGTTGCCAAGTTACTCCATGCTGCCGAATACACAGGTCTATATGTGAATTATCTCATTTTGTTCTCCCATACCCATGGGGACAATGAGTATCAAGTAGGTAGCATTATCCCCCTTTTACCAGTGAGGAAGCCTGAGGTTTGGAGAAGTAAGTTGACCATATTCTCAAAGCTATTAACGACATGGTGCATCTGACTTTCAAGTCAGAGACTGAGACTTAACTCACCTCACATGTTCAGTCTCTTAAGGTCTATTAGAATTTGCTGGAATGGTTTTATTGGTTTAGAGGTTAACTGGGAAGCAGGTTGAGCCAAGAACTTCCTCTCTAGCCTGGGCCTAGCACCCCTTATTTCTGATGTGCCCCTGAAAAGGGCCACCAAAAATGTCCCACCTGATGAGGACGTTCTTCTTCTTGCGCACCGCCTGCCTCAGGGGCTCCCGCAGGGTCACCTGGGCAAAGTCCTGCAGGGCTGCGTAGATGGTGTTCCGGATGGCTTGGTTGAAGACGCTCTCCATCCTGCCCATGAGCACCTGCAGGCCCTTGATCATGGCGATCACCTGACCGGACAGAGACCTGGGGTCAGGCTCACCATGCGTTCGTACACCAGCCTTCCCCACACAGCGGCAGTGTGCGAGATATTCAGGAGCACCAGGACAGGGCCACTCAAAGTGCAGGTTTGTGATTAGGTAAGAAATGCACACCAAAGCTGGGTGTGCTGGCACACACCTGTAACTCTAGGTGGGAGGCTGAAGCAACAGGATTGCAAGTTTGACAATTAGTGAGACCCCGTCTCAAAATAAAAAGCAAAAATAGAATTGGAGATACAGTTGGTGAAGGCCCTAGGTTCAATCCCGAGTAATGCAAAAAACCGAACACAACAAAAGACAGTGCACCACATGAACACAGATCAGTTCTCTGCTCCCCACTATGGCGGAGTCCTATACCCTGCTGGTTCAGCCATAACTGAGAACAGTATGGAAGTTCCTCAAGAAACCAGAATCAGAACTGTCTATGATCCAGCAATCTCACTTCTGGGTATATACTAAAAGGAAAGAAAATCAGTATGTTGGAGAAACACTTACATTCACATGTGTATTGCAGCAGTATTCACAAAACCTAAGCTAACTAAGCTACCCAATGAATAAAGAAAATGTGGTATAGAAACAAAACTTTTATAAATGGGGAGGGGAGGAAGAGTTAAGGAGAGGGTAGGGAAATGGAAAGAAAAAAAAGAATCAAGTTACAGCATGTACAGGTACAAATTCTCTATGATGAATGTAATCATTATGTGTATCTAAAATGTACCAATAAAAATGTGGCATGCGTACACAGTAGATTACTCGGCTGTGAAACAGAAAGAAATTCCATCATTTTCAGCAACATGCAAAGAACTGGAAAACATTTTGATAAGTCAAGTAAGTCAGGCATAGAAAGTACCACTACAGAAAACTAAAAAGTTGATCTGAAAGAAGTAGCGGATACAATAGTGGTTATCACAGCATGGGAATCACACGGGGGAAGGAAGAACAATGAAGGAGAGGAGGGCGCACAGGTACAGGGTACAGATGGATAGGAGGAACAACTTCTAATGTTCAATAGCACAGCAGGAACTATGGTTCACAATGAACTGGGTTTTTCAAGATGCATGCTAGAGAGGACTTTGAATGTTTCTAACACAAATAATCACCTGCGGTGATGGACCTGCTAATTCCTCCGACTGCTCATTACACACAGCATACAGGTACTGAAATGTCACACTATTTCCGTACGTTAGAATTTTTAAAATCATTATCTTTATTAGTCCACATGTTTGCAGTAATAAGGATTACAATCATTTTGGGGAGGTGGTACATGCACATAACACATTCTTCTTAATCCCTTCCTTTCCCTCCTTCCCTTCTCTCAAATATATTTTTAAAAAAGAAAATCTTCCTATAAAACAGCCCGGCGGGACAGTGCACTTCCTGATGAGGCTGATCTTCAACCTGCCGACTGGTGACAAAAGGCAGCCAGTGTACGGCCAACGCTGAGCAGCAATCCCACTTCTAGAAGGTTCTCCATACACCCTGTACCCCAGCCCATGTCACAGAGGGCGTTCCCTTAACGTGTGCTACAATCTTTGCTTCGGCAATCGTTCTGCCAACTGCTGTCTGATTGCATAAAAGGGAAACACCTCCTGAAGCGGAAGCCTCTCCTCTCTTTGCTTCCTATCTGCCCCTGGCCTCTTACCTGTTTGGAGAGGTGGGAGACAGGTGTTACAAAGACTGTCACCAGACCAATCCTGGCTCTGTCTTTTGGGGCCAGCCTGCCTGCAGATACACATGCTCTCTTTAGCTTCCTGCCTTCTCCTCAAAGCGAGTGTTCCCTTCTCTCCTGGAGGAAGGCAGGCACGTACATATGCAGCTGCCATGTAAGCTCATGGGACGCGATGGGAAGGGGAGGAGTTTGATGGTGGTTTTGGTGAGAGTCACATTCTCCAGTCCAAATTTAACAGCACCAAATCTGATCCTTTGACCCTAATCAGCCTCAAGTAGTAACTGCTTGACTGGCTTAGAATTCTGAAGGGAAAAACGTATGCAAAATCAGCCTTCACACAATTGCCACATTTATCACACCCATAATGACATGCTGGGCTCTGCATTAGACTAGAGAAGTCCAGTAGGGGCAACCCACAGCCAACGGTCAGCGCCCAGCCCTCTGACAGGCAGAAAGCCATGTTTCAGAATGACCCCATGTTTCAGAATGACCCCAAAGACACAGTGCAGAGTCTAACAGAAAAAGTGTCAGACGTGAGAGAAAATCTTTGCAACTCTGGGGCAGGCAAACATTTCTCAGGACACAAGAACTACAACATGCATAATAATAAAACTGATAAATTGGACCTTACAAAAAATTAAAAGCTCTTCGTCTTCCAAAGCCACTCTTAAGAAACAAAACGGAAAAGTCTCTGTTTAGAGAAAACGCTTTTGACATATATATGATCAAGGTCTTGTTTCTCGAATGTGGAAAGAGTTCCACAATTCAAAAGAAAAGACATTCAATTCTTCTAAATGGGCAAAAAGATTTCAACAGATAACATATTAAAAGAGAAGATATTTCAGTGGCCAACAAGCACACGGAAAGACGCCCAACATCACAAGTATTCAGGAAAATAAAATTAAAACCTCAATGAGCATTAGCTAAATTGGCTAAAATAGGTAAAACTGATGATACCAAGTGTTATGGCTTATGTTTAGATGTTTCCCCAAACCTCATGTGCTCACAGGCGTAGCTCTGGGTAGGTGCTGGATAATGGGTGTGTGACACTGGACTAACAGGGTGTACTGGTTTGATCCTGTGTCCCCCCAAGGCCTCATGTAATTTGGACGGGTCTGAGTATGGTGTTTGTGATTGGTTTGTTGTCTAGTGCTGGGATTGGTGATATGAGTACTGCACCTGTCCAGGGGTGGAATTGAGATACAGTGTAAGGACAAGAGGAACATGGGTCTTCGTTTTGCTTTCTCTCTTGTCAGGTTTGCGCACCTCGCTATTTGGTGGCTGTCATGAATGGCAGCCCCGCCATACCACGCTGCCTTGGAACCAACTGAGTATGGACTGAACCTCCCGAGAACTGTAAGAAATAAACCTTTCCTTCCCTAATTTTGGGCGTCAGGTATTTTGTCTCAGCAATGAGTGGAAAGTAACTAAGACAGAAGGTGTGATATCTGGATTAGTCCACCAATTGGTTTAGCACAGTTCTGTGTAGCTGAACGGACTCATTGAAGAGGGAAACCCCACTCTGAGTGTGGGTGGCACTGGTACCAACCAGTAGCCTGAATGGAATATAAAGGGACAGAAAGAAGGCAGGCTTGCTGCTTCCCCCCTCCTGCCTGCCATGTGATGGACTGTTTCTCCTCCACCATACCTGTCTGCCACACCACCCTAACTTCGAGCTAGCTGACTATGGACTGAAACCTCTACAAACTGTGACATCAAATAAACCTTTCTTCTTTGAACTTGTGAGTTTTGGGTATTTTGTCCCCAGTAATGTGAAAGTAACTAAGACACCAAGGACTAGGCAGGAGGGTGCAAAGTGACAGAACTCTCTCACAGAGTTGGTGGTAACATATGATGCATCATTGTTTGGCATCTTCTGAAAAAATTAAACACATGCTTACAAAGTGACTGTTTCAATAAAAATTGTAGTTTATAGTCACACAGACTTATACTCAAATAATCTTAAGCAATTTTACTCATACTGATCGAAAGTTAGATTATCAAGAACTAAATAAGCACACTGTGGTATAACCATACAATGGAATTATACTGACCGATAAAAGGAAAAAGCTACTGATACGCAAAAATATAGCTGAATCTCAAAATTACTATGATGAGTGACAAGTCAAACACAAAACATAAATAATGCAATGATTATACATGCATAAAATTCAAGAAGTTACCTGGGGCTGGGACAGTGGGAGGAATAAATTACAAGGTAGTAAAAGAAATCTTTAAGGGAAGATGAAAATGATCTGTACCTTGATTATCATGTAGCTTCAAAAGTGTATACAACTTTCAAGACTCTGAATTATACACTAAATGCAGTTTATGGAACACAAATTAAACCTCAATAAAACTAGTGACAAAAAACTCATAATACCTTCATGGGGATATCACATTCATGACACATAATCATAAAAAGGAAAATGCAACTAATAAGGCAATGCTTTTGCACATCAAAAATTTCATAATTGAAATTTAAAATCATAAGATTTCAAAATTGAATCCTATAAAGCAGAAATCAAACATAAATGAAGTATCATAGGAAGAAAGTTAGAGACTAACTTCTCACTGCCCAAAAGTAAATCCCGAAAGAGGTAAGAGAGAAAATAGAGGAGGAAATTGTCATAATTAAGACACAGGAAATTTCTCACTCCTAAATGTTTAGTATCCAAAACAATGAATTCAGAAGGTGCTCACCAAAGACTTTACAGTGAAATTTCAGAAAAACGAGATAAAGAGTATGAAAATTCTCTAGAAGAAAGAGAAAGGTAGAAGACTCACTTTACTAATTTCAAAACTTTCCACATAAGTACAGAGATCAAAACAGTATCACACTGGCTGAGATTTGACATACTGATCAAGAGACGAGATTTAAAACTCCTGAAATACTCTCTCTTCTACGGTCAGTAGGTTTTTATGAGGAGTAGCAAGGAAATTCAGTGGAGAAAGGGTACCCGTACTATTTTCAACAATGGTGCATGATTTGATAGCCGTATGCAGATGAAGTTGGATCCCTACTTTATGCCACATGGCAAATTATCTCTAAACAGATCAAAGACCTAAATGTAAGAAGTAAAACTACAAAACTCTTAGAAAGAAACGTGTGTACACTTTTGTGACCTTGGGTTTTGTCAGTTTTCATGGTTTTTTTTTTTGTTTTTTTTGTTTTTTGTACCAGGGATCGAACTCACAACCTCACGCCTGCCAGGCAGGTGCTTATGCCACTGAGCTAAATCTCCAGACGGGGTTTTGGCAGTTCTCAAACTGACAAAAGAAAAGCAAACAGGACTTTTGGACAAGAAAACTTAGAACTTCTATGCTTTCAGAGATACCATCCACAAAATAAAAAGAGAAACTATGGATGGGAAAAAAACGTCAGTGATATATGTATGCGATAAGGGACTTATATCTGGAACACACAAAAACTCTTACAATTCAACAATAAAACAAAAACCCAATTAGCCACTGTGTGGTGGCACATTCCTGTAATCTCAGCATTCAGGGGATAAGACACAGGGAGATCAAAATTTAAGCCTAGCCTGGGCAATTTAGCAATTTAAGACTCTATACCCTCCAAAAAACAAAACAAAACAAAAAAAGCAACTTCCAGGAAGATGGCAGAGTGGTGAACAGCAGAGGAGCCTCTCTGAGATTTGGTATCCAGATGCTGGAATATACCAGTGCAAGGACAAGAAGTGGGTCAACAAGGATCTGAAGGAAGAACTGAAGCCCACAGGGAGAGCAAAGAGTTAGATATCAATGTAGAAGAAGGAGATGGCAGGGGGCAATGACACTTTCTCCCTGAGGCATAACTCACTGCATGGGAGGGGTGGCTTGAACCTGTAGGCACATGGTGACTACTGGTGACCCACAAGGCCCTCACTGAGAAACACAACAGTAGAACAGAGCAGTAGACTCAGTGGACAGCAGTGACTAGTGAGTTATTTGGGTTCAGTTGGCCCCCAGGAGAGGACAATTGGCCAGTAGCCATCTTGGAAAGGGGTCAACTGAGCTTGAATTTAGAGCTGCTGCAGGCAGCTCCCAGTGTCAGGTGAGGCAGAAGCAAGTTCAAGCTGGCAGGTGGTCAAGGAGCTGAGTTCCAGCCAGCAGGGAGCCAAGTTCAAGGTGGCAAGAGGCACAGTGTGTTGCAGGCTGAAAAACCGAGTTCCAGCCTCACAGCCAGAAACCAGCCTAAACTTCAGTGGAACTAAAGGTACAGGTTTGCTGGGATTATCCACTGCTATGCCATAAATCTGCAGCTGGCGTGCCTAGATTAATCAGCACAGACCTGGGCTGTGCCTGCCTACTCTGTCTAAAAGTGACAGCAGAGACACACCCTGAAGTGGGCCTTTTTTTTTTTTTTTGATTCTTGTATTTTTCTTGATTGTTCTTGTTTTTGTATTACTGTGAACACTGTTTCTACAGTTTTTTTGTTATTGTTGCTGTTTCATTCTTGTTTTTATTTCTTTTTTCTCCCTTTCTTCTTCACCAATTTCTGAAAGTTTGCATAATCTTCCTCTGTCCTCCAGTCTTGCTTCTAATCTCTTCCTCTTCTTCTATTTATCTGTCTCCCCACTGAAGCCCTTTTAAATTTTCTCACAGGGATAAAATGGACATATTGAGGGCATATTTAATGCATACAATTTTCTGCTTTGTTCTAGGTTTTGTTACATAACCACAAATCTAGTTCATACAGTTAAAAGTGGCAAATTAATAGTTACCACAGTTTGTCATTTTCTAGGTTGTGTTTGATGCTACTGGTATTGTTGATTGTACTACTCTGGCCGAGGTGACATAACGGTTCTAATCAGTTGTTCTTCCTGGTATATTAAGCTGAGATTCCCTAAGGATCACAACCAATACTACAGGGCAGTACCAAAGAACCAGGGCCTAGTGTAAATAGGCAGCAACTTCTCATGCCCAATAAATTGAAGAGGTAGGATCATGCAACACACTCAAAACATCAAAGCCAGCAACACCTAGAGGACATCTCTGAGAAGCAGTCATTTCCTAAGAGTTCTCTATACTAGCAATAAAGCTACCTGCCATAAGAAATTTACAAGCATTATCCCAGGAATTAAAATTACAAATAAAGAAGACACAGAAATAAGATACAGCATCAGACTTCTAGCTCACCAAAGGCAAACCCGGGAGCAATTAGGTGGAACAATTTGAAAGCAACCCACATGGACTCTCTGAAGAAGTGGTAACAGCAGAAGTAACAAAGCAGACGAATGAGGCTCTAGAAAAAAAATCAAATCAGAAACAATCTCTCAGATAACTATAGAGATGGTGACCATAATGAAAGACATGGTTAGGAACTCTAGAGCAGATACAGAAACAAACATACAAACAAAAAAGAGGACTTTAAGAAATGAAAGAAACCACAAATACTCAAAAAAGGAAAGAAAGAAAATCCATGAAACAGATTCAAATAGATATCCAGGAGACTAAAAATTCCATCAAAAGAAGTATATGCAGCAGAATAAACAATGTGAGGACACAATATCAGATATGGAAGACAGGATTGTGATTAGCAATCACAAAAAGAAAGGTTTCTTTAAAATAGCATGGGACTATGAAAAATCAATCCAACAGCTGCTAGATCATGCAAAGAAAATAATGTAAGATTGATCAGGGTCAATGAAAAAAACCAGAGATAGCGCAAACAAATTTAGAAACTTATTCACAGAAATAATGGCAGAAAACCACACAAGCATGGAAAAAGAATTTGACATAAAATAAGTGAGGCATGTAGAACTCCAATTAATCATGATCAAAAAAAAATCTATACCAAGGCATTTAAGAGTCAAGGTTCCAGAAATTCACTACATGGACAGAAAACTAAAAGCTGTTACAGAAAAGAAACAAATCACCAATAAAAAAAGTCCATTAGAACCACAGACTTTTCAACCTAAACCCTAAAGTCAAGGAAAGCTTGGAGTGCAGTACATCAAGCCCTAAAAGGAAACAACCTTTAACCCCCAGACTGATATACCATGTAAAACTGTCTTTCCAAATTGATGGAGAAATAAGACACCTCCATGCAAAAGAACATCTGAAGAAATTCATGACCACCAAATTAGCACTCCAGAATGTTCTGAGACCATGCTAAAAAGAGACAGCACAGACCACAACTCCATGAGCCCCAGTGGAATGAACCTACCAGGCAAGGCAAGCAGTTAAATAGAAAGGGGGGAAAAAAGAGAAACAACAACAGGAAAACAACATGATGGGGATTAAGTCAATATATATCAATTATAACCATCAATGCAAATGGTCTCAATTCACCAATCTAAAGAAACAGACTGGCAGAATGGGTCAAGAAGCAAAAACCAATAAAACACTGCATACAAGAAATTTGTTTAATTCAAAAAAAATTCATAGACTGAAAATCAAAGGGTGGAAAAAAATATTATATGTGACAGAAACCCAGAAAAAAGCAGGGACAGGGGTCCTACTTGTAAACAAAGTGAACTTCAAGCCAAGACTGATCAAAAGAGACAAAAAAATTCACTCCATATTTCATAAGGAAAAACTCCAAGAGGAAGAGATAAGAATCATAAATATATATGCACCAAATACCAACATACCCTACTATTAACAGACAAAAAAATCAAATAAGCACTAACATGACTATGATGGGGATCTCAATACCCTGCTACTATAAACAGACCGATCAACTAGATGAAAAACCAACAAAGAAATACCAGAACTGAATCAAACTTTTGAACAAATTCTCTTAGTAGATGTGTATGGTGTTCCACCCCCCCAGTATCAGAATACACATTCTTCTCAGCAGCACAGGGGATGTTCTCCCAAAAAAACTACATACTAGCTCATAGAACATGCTTAAATAATGCAAAGGAATTGATGTTATCCCACGCTATTATTGATCATAGTGCAATGAAGTTGAAAATCAATGGCAAAAGAAACCACAAAAACTTTATTAACATGGAAATTAAATAACACCTTCCTGAACAACCAAAGGGTTGCAGATAAAATTAAGGAAGAAATTAAGACAGTTTCTACAATTAAATGATAATGCTAATATAACATATTGGAATATATGGGAGCCAATGAAAGCAGCCCTATGAGGGAAATGTATTTATTTAGGTGCTGGGGATTGAACTCATGACCTTGTGCTTGCCAGGTGGGCACTTGTGCCACTGAGCTAAACTCCTGGCCCTATGCAGGAAATTTATAGCAGTGAATTTTCTTATATCAGAAAAACAGAGCAAGCTCAAACAATCTAATATTGAACCTCAAGCTTCTAGAGAAAGAAGAGCAAGTCAAGCCCAAAGCTCATATGAGGGAGGAAATAATAAGAATTGGAGCAAAAATTAAAAATTAAATTAAGAAAACAAAACAAAGAATCAACGAATCACAGGGTCAGTTCTTTGAAAAGACTAAATAAAACTGACAAATCCTTAGCCAAGCTTATCAAGAAAAGTCTCAAATCCATGGAATTAGGAATGAAAATGGTGAAATCACAACAGACCCTGCAGAAATCCGGAAGAGCATCAATACCTACTTTGAGAAGCTGTATTCTAATAAGATGAAAACACAGACAAAATGGACAGGTTCCTAGATACATATGAATTACCAGAGCTGAATGAAGAAGACATAAAAATTCTAAATAAACCAGTACCAGTCAATAAAATTGAAGGTGTAATTAAAAACCTAGCAACATGGCACATGCCTTTAATCCCAGCACTCGGGAGGCTGAGGTAGGAGGAGCGTTGTGAGTTCGAGGCCGGCTTCGGCTACAACACGAGCGCAAGGCTGGTCTGAGCTACACAGTGCAACCCTGCCTCAAAAAACCAGGGCTGGGAGTTTGGCTCAATGGCTTACGCGCCTGTCTGGCAGGCGCGAGGCTGTGAGTTCAATCCCTGGTGCCGCAAAAAAAAAAAAAAAAAAAAACCTAGCAACGAAGAAAAGCCCAGATCCTGACAGATTCACTGCTGAGTTCCAAAGAAATTTAAAGACTTAATGCTGTTACTTCTCAAACTCTTTAATGAAATTTAAAGGGAAGCAACACTCCCAAATGCACTCCTGGAAATAAGAATTATCATGACAGCAAAACAAGAGAAGGATCCAGCCAAAAAGACAACTGATGAACACAGACACAAAATTCCTCAGCAAGATTCTGGCAAATGAAATGCAGTAAATCATCAAGATTATGTACTACAACCAAGAAAAATTCATTCCAGAGATGCAGGGATGGTTCAACATACACTAGTCAAAAAATGTAATACATCACATTAAGAGGTCCAAGGACAAAAATCATATAATCATCTCAACAGACACATAAAAACAATCTGGCAAAGTCCAGTACCCATTCATGATAAAAACCCCACAGCAAATTGGACTAGATAGTCTATACCTCAATCTGATAAAAAGTCATTGCATGACAAACAAACAGCCAACATCACACTAAATGACAAAAACTGAAAGCTTCCCTTTTAAATCAGAAACAGGACAAGGATATCCACTATCACTATTCTTATTCAATATAGTTCTGGAAACATTAGGCAGCACAATTAAACAAGAGAAAAAAGAAAAGAAATAAAGATAGGTAAGGAAGAAATTAAATTATCATTATTTGTGAATGATATGACACTCAACATAGAAGACCCAAAAAACCCTACCAAAAGACTTCTAGATTTAATAACCAAATTCAGTAGTATTATTGATTGTGTCTGGATGTCCTCTAAAGCCTCATGTAGTGGTAAAGGGCAGGCTTTTTGGAGGTGGCTGAATCCAGAGTTTGTGATTGGTTCATGGCCCAGTGCTGGGTTTGCAGGAGTGCTACACCCATCCTAAGGCGGATAGCCTGAATAGAATATAAGGGACAGAAAGAGTCCTGTCGTGCGCTGACTTACCTGCTTTTTACTTTTGCTATTTTCTTCTAATGAAGAAAGTAGAATGAAGAGAAGGCCCCGGCACTGTAGGCCTGGGACTCGCCCAGGCTTGCCCTGGCACAGTTGTTGCTCTGAACTCCTTGCAGCTAGACTCAGGGTCTGGGTGGCATCATACTCTGGGGTACACTCTGCCTAGCTCCCTGGGACTGGGAGGCCTTGGCCCCCACCCAGTTAAGGCAGAGGCTCCAGCCGCACACCCCGGGAGGTAGCCCTCACTGGCTGCGCACAGGATCCGGCTCTACTGGGTCCCGCGACACAGGGCAACCCAAGACTCAACGTGACCTTCAGGGGAACAACTGGTCAGCCTCGCAGGACACAGACCCACATAGGTTCTAGAAGAAAATGACAAAATGAAAGACCAAGAGGCAGTCTCAGTCCCCCAGCCCACTAAGAACAAACCCAAGAGACACTGAAACGGAAGACAGTGGGAGTCACACAAATGAACTTTCTGAAATGATAGAAAATGCAGTAAAGAAACAGCTTGAAGAAGCTATAGAGAAATTCAAATCAGAAATATTCTCTCAGCTAAAAAATGAAATGAGAATTATTATTAAAGAAATATTGTGTGTATCTAAAGAAGATCAAGATAAAAAAATAGAAGAACTTAAGAAAATGATCGAAACTTTGAATGAACAATATAAAACACAAACAGAATGCATGAAACAGATGCAAAGGGAAATGCAGGAAATGAAAAACTCCATGGAAAGTTTGAAAAACCGCTTAAATGAAGCTGAAGACAGAATCTCAGATCTTGAAGACAGCATGGGAGATCACGGTCACGAAAGACAAGATCTCTTAAAAACAGTAAGAAACCAAGAAACAACAATTCAACAGCTGTAAGATGAGGCATAAATGAAATATAATAGGCATAAATGAAAAACCAGGGGTCAATACTAATGACCTGCAAAGACTATTCACAGAAATAATAGCAGAAAACCTTCCAAACATGGGAAGAGAATCTGAAATACAGGTAACTGAGGCATACAGAACCCCAATTAACCACAACCAAAATAAATCCTCACCCAGACATATAATAATAAGGGTATCAGAAATACAGCACAAGAACAAAATACTAAAAGCTGTCAGAGAAAAGAAACAGATCACCTATGAAGGAAAGCCTATCAGAATCA
>RJWM01002416.1:0-129731 GCA_004363535.1 Dasyprocta punctata
ATTTAAAGAACATATTAGGAGATCACTTGTCCAAACCAATTAATTTCTCAGATTTATCACATTGTCCAACTTTATCAGCATTTTTAAAATTATTCTACAAGTATCCTAGTTACCACTCTAAGAAATTGGGGTACAGTAATCAATAAGTCAAAGTGCTGTCCTTGTAAAATTCACATTTTAACTGGGGACAAACAATAAAGAAAGAATCATGTAGCAAGTGTAAGAGGTAACAAGTTCATGGAGGAACATTAACACAGGTAAGGGAGACAAAGAGGAATAGGTGGGTGGTCAGGCTTTCCAGACAGGACAAATGGGAAAGTTAGTGTTAAGGAAATGATATTTAAGTAGAGAACTAAATGAGACATGGAAGGAAGCCGTGTAGACAATGTTCAAGACCCCTTGAAAACCACTCAGTGGAGGAGAGTGATGGTGACCTCTGACTGTCTAAGAAATGTAGTTTAGACATCCACGGTAGTATTGGAATTTGTTATAGCCAAATTCCATGCCCAGTTTTATTTTATGCTTTGATAAATACTCTTGTGCTTTATTTAAAAAAAAACTGTTATAGCCATTTATTGAATATTCAAACTTGAGTCCCTTTCTAATATAAATAGCACAACTGGGGTTTTACAGGATCAATCCTGTCCACTCACCTTACCTGGGCAATGTTTTCTAGCTAACCCTCTGATTCTTTCTAGAGCTTACTACACAGGGACAGAGATTTAAAAAAAAAAAAAGCAAAGATCCTCCAATTTTTCTGCTCTGGAAAATTCCAAGGTCCTACACCATGATGCCTGCATACCAAATCCTCCTTTATGACCTGCAAAAGAGCTCATCAAAGGTTTATCCATACTGACTGCATCTCATACATCCAGTTACAGCAGATTGAATTATGGGAAAGAAAATGCACAATAGACTCTTCTAACCTGACTCAACACCTTGTCAATCACATTGTCAACCATGCTCTGGACAATTTAATTTTAAAGGAGGCACCCAAGACACAGGACAGCATTTTAAAACCCTTAACCTAAAATCCTCAACACACATGCCATTTACCTTTCACCCCCATGAGTCTACTTATTCTGAGCAGGCTGTCGCCTGACATTAACACTATTTCCTTACTGTCACATGCCATGTCTAATTCTTTGTTGGTCATGCATAAGAACCTAGGAACCACCCAGAATCCCATCACCCATGGTAACATCATGGACATTAGTTTAAATCTTAAACATTTTCAGTCTTTTAATTCTAGATTTGGACAAAAAGAATAAGTTTCCTAAGGAGCTGAGAAGAAAGGTTTGGTTTTTATGACACAGAAGGGCTACTCAAAGCAGAAACAAAGAATAAGAAGTGGTTTGGTCATTTCAAAGTTGTTTTCCTTATAAGGCAAGGGCAGGAAAACACAATAATAGACCAATAACAGATAGATTAACATCAGATTACTTCAGGTTATTTTTCGTAATGATTAAAGGATACAATGGTTAAGGGAAAGGGAACTCATTATCTTCCCAACTGGACCCTTTGGGAAATTTGGCTACCTCTTACTCTCCTGAGGAAAGTCAGAGAGTAACCTTGTTTCAGTTTGGAAACTTAGCATGAGTTATCCATTTTGATTATTAATTTTTTCTGTTAGGTCCCAGCACAGGACCTTAGTCAAAAACAACAGGTTCTTGTAGCTTTTATTTTCATTTATTTATTTATTTTCCTGTAGTTTTTATTTAATGCACACATATCTGAATTTGAAAAGAGGAATCAGCTGTCAGAAGAGACACCTTTTGTTTTTGTTGTTGCTGAAGTAAAAAAAATAAAAGGCAAAAGTGAAGGAGTACATAGCTATAATTTTTATTTCTAATTTTCCAAATGCTGGAATTCATTTTATTATAGCATCATAGTTTATTAGCAAAACACTAGTTTCAGTTATATTGTTCAAAATCAAATTCAACTCAGTTTTCAAGATGTTGGGACTGAGTGAATTTTGAGTGAAATTTGTATTTCATGTGCAACTGTTTTGTACAAAAAATCATGTAGAAGGTGTAACTATCAAATATCTTTTTCAATTTTTTCAACAATCAACTGTATGACTTTAACCAAGAGCTATGGGCACTTGGTGCTTCATTTGTGCAATCTGTGAAAAGAGGGTGATTTCCAAAGTTCATCTTCTCTCAGAGATGTTCAGAGAACATAGTCTACACCTCAGAAGGAAAATGACACATGGTACTTAATCCCCTATGTAATCCCCATCATCTCAGCCTAATTTGTATGTCTTCATGGGTTTTAGAGCACCATCTAGGATGATGAGTAAATGGAGGATGAAAGATGGAGGATCTGGAATTGAAGTGGGGGACTTCTGAGAAGGAATGTTTGAAGTACTTCCTTCTTTTAATCTTTTTATGTTCCAAATACAGATAATATCCCCAGGGCTACTTGATCCCAGGAAGTGACATACTGAAGGAAAGAGAGACAAAGTTGGAGAATGCTGGAGTCCAGACACTGGGAATCTGCAATGCCATCCTTCGACTGCCTACCTTAGCTCATCTTTCATCTGAGAAAGATATGTCACAGTCGTTTTGAGTCTATCATTAGTTTTGAGTCTAGGATTAGGTAGTCATACCTAATCCTAACAAAGGAACACACTAGTGATTTGAAAGTGTTTTGATATTTATAACCGTATATGTTTCCTCATTTCACCTCTGCAATTATCCAGTGGAGTACTAAGAAAGAAATGTCATTCCCATTGTCAAGCCAACCTTTTAGAAAATTAAGTGACCAGTGTGTAGTCCAATTACTGTAAGTAAATAATAAGGACCAAATAAAAGTTTAGTGTCTTGTGCATATGCGCGCACTCACACGCACACACACACACACACACACACACACACACAGTGCATAGGCTTTGGCATTAGACAGACCTAACTTGGAATTTTTCTACCCAGCTCTTATTGTCTTATATAAATTACCCACATTTTCTGATCCTCTTGACTTATCTGCATGGTGGATAAACAATATCTCTAAGGAACTATCTTCCAACAGAGATAATGGTTGTAGGGTCCAGGTTCTGGGTGTGGTACATAGTAGGTGCTTTGTGAATAGAGTCCTATGTTTATTCTTCTGAAGACTATGCAGATATGAGAATAAAGGAATGGAAATTACAGGTCAGACTAGAAAGTGTGCTCCTACTTGTAGTTTTCTGTGTCTGTAATGAATTTGAAAATGGTTTATTTATTTCTGACCAAGTGAGTCTGTGTGACCAAGTTTGTTGAGTCCTCTGAGCACCTTAAAGTTATTTCTTCCCATGACTTTGGCAGAAATATCACAGAAACTATCCTTTGTTTTCAAGTGGTTCACAAGAAGATGGGAAAGAAGCCATTCCAAACCAATTTTTCAATCTCCTTGGTAGAAATGGAGGTGCCACCTCTGAATACCAAAATCAATTTTATTTCTTGGATACTGTTTGAATTAGCCAGGCACATATGTGGTTCTGAGGTGGGATTTCAAGAATCATGACCTTCTAGAGGAGCTGAGGTTTTGAATTTCTTGACTAGGCATTGTAGACAGGTTTGGTGAGATATTGAGAGTTGATCCTTCCACATATGGAGGGAAAACACCAGGTGTAATGTGATACAGATTCTGTCATATGAGAGACTCAGTCCAAACTATGAATACAAGGAGAGCCAGGGTAACAACATCAATCAACATTTGTGGCAGAGTGCATGACACTTCCGAATCTGTCAGCAATGGCAAGTATTCTTACATTTACAAATATTTTCTCCTTTTCAAACTCAACTGGATAAGTTAATGTTTGCTTTGTTATTATTCAGAGCAACAAAATAGATCAAATAATCATTACATTTTTTGTAACAGTATTTTGTAGCATTTGTTTGCTGCAAAGGACTCTGGAAATTCAATTGCACGTCTAACGCACACCCCATACAATGAAGCAGCAGGAGACCCCAGAAAGGCACCTGTTAGAATGACTGCACTCCTGCTCAAGGCTGACATTTCCAAGGTAGGATTTGATTACAGTTAGCAATTTGGAATCAAGGGCAAGGAAATGAAATGCAGAGGTCAGAAAGCATTAAGAGATGAAAATAACAAAGTAGCAAGGCAGTACGCATTGCATCCTCATAGGCAATGAGAAGTAGGCAGATGATCTTGCTGAGAGGCCTCCCTGCTTCTAGCAGTAAAATCCACTTTCAGACCTAATCAAGTTGCGATTCTTCATGGCTCAAGTACCAACCTGTGGGGTTCCTCTAAAGTGTCTTCATAAGTCTCTCTTATGAAGCCTTCATGCCTAAGAAAAGATGAGAAACCCATAACAGCAATACCTGTGTACAGTAATATGTGCAGGCTTATGTATAATATGCAATAACTTGCACTGACATACATTACCTCAGTTAGTCCTGAGCACACCTGTAGCATTCAGCCCTCCTTCTCTTCCTACTAGTTACGGTGAGCTGAGTACAAAACCAAATTATTCATGCAATGTCTCTAGAGAAAAAACTGTCAAGGAAGAAATTAAGTGTCTTGGTTACTTTTCTTTCATTGCTGAGACAAAATACTTGATGCCCAAAGTGAAGGAAGAAAAGGTTTATTTCACTTACAGTTTTTGGAGGTTTCAGTCCATACTCAGCTGGCTCCAAGGCAGGGTGGCATGGTTAAGGGGCAGCCATTCTTGCCATTCACAAGTGACAAAAGCAAAAAGGGCAAAAAAAGGAAAAGCAGGCCTTCTTTCCTCCCCTATACTGTATACCGGCTCCCCACCCACCAGGCTGAGGCAGCACTCACACTGCCAATCCCAGCACTAGACAACAAACCAATCACAAATGCTATACTCAGCTGCCTTAGAAAGGCCTGCCCTCCATGACCACATGAGGATTTGGTGGGACACGTAAACAAACCATAAGGTTACTAAACATATTGGATATACTATATACATAGGGGATGAGAAAGAAGCAATGAGCAAACACTAGTTCATGGATACATGGCTGTCTTCCATTTATTTCTACTATTTGGCATCAGGTAAGTGAGAACCTCTTTAGATCTTTGTTTGGTCCTATGCAAAATTGGTCATATGTCATCCTTTGTGGACTCCTTCACAGTGTTATATGTGAGAAAGTCTTTTCTAGCTTGGCAAATGCAAAATAAATGTTTTAATTTTCTTTCTGTACTTTTTCTAACATCTGTGGCATTAACCTCAAAATAAGCCTTAGTCTATTGAAGAGTAGAGAAGATAAACCTTTTCCACAGGAGCCTGTTTCAGTAGCCTTGGAGGCATTTTACATTTCATATAATCAAAACATGTAACCATTTGTCTGGCAGTCAGATACCTGAATTACAGTCTGGTGACACCTGATATCAAGAGGAAACAAAGGTCCTATAGAATCTTTTATAAGCAACGTTGTTTTAGTGTTTCATTTTATTTATTTATTCATTTGCAATAGTAGGGAATGAATCTGGGGCCAGCACCTAATAGGCAAGTGCTCTGCCACTAAACATATCCCAGCTCTTTTTATTTTTTATTTCTATACAGGGTTTCACTAAATTGTCCAGATTGGACTTGATCAGCATTTTAGATCCCTGAATCCCAGTTTTGTTACCTAATCAGAAGTTCCAAGCTTAGCCCCAAGGTTCTGTGTTTTTTTGAAAAAGCACACTAGTTCATACATACATGCCTTCTAACCCAAGAACCTAGAACTTTCTGGCTGAAATTTGCAACTTGTAAAACATTTCTTCTTCATTTCTTTCCAGCATACACAAGATTTTTCTGTCAATAGTGTATTAAAAGCAGATTCAAGTGCTCATATGAAATAGAAACAGTACTCTGAGAAATTTGACTTCACATTTTTGAAAGCACTTTGAAGTAATGTTATCTCAGCTTTCTTTAATTGAACTCTGCATTCACAAGAGAAGTTTGGAAAATGTATTCTACTGCAGTGTTATTTTTGGTCTCTACTCAAGAAACAATTTCGTAGGCTGTTAAACTGATAACCCCACTAGACACTCTCCAAATTAGGAAGCCTCAACTCATTGTAAGTAATAATACTAAAATCTCAAGGTGTTGGGAATCTGAACTGTATGATGAAATAAAAGGGAAAAGATTTTGTTTGTGATGCTCAATGAATATGGAGTAACACAATGTAATTTCATTATAGGCATGTTATCAAAAAGATTCATAGGAACACAGAACTGAAAGGGATTAATTATTACTAATTCACCATACATTTATTGGACAACAATTATGTGTCCAGAAATGGCCAAAACCTAAGGCTAGAAGGGTATGCAAAATGAAGTTCCCCAGCACTTACATTTAAGCAGTGAAGAAAGAAATATAGAAGCTAACTTTGATATTGCTAGTGTATCAAGTGGCATGTTAGAAGTTAATAAGAATGATGGGAAAATTTTTACTCTGAATCTCTATTGAAATTTAAAATTTGGGGAACTGCAAAAATGGAAAACAATTTTTTAAACATATATGTTTTTAGTTACCTTTATATTAGAGTAAATAGCTATAGTTAATGATTGATCTCTTGTTTCCCAGAGGCACGATCCTGTCCGTTTGTCATTCCTGACCTTCTTTCAGAATTATGCCCTAAGCAATGGTGCTCAGATAAAGCAGCCAATAGGGAGATTTATTCTCTGTTCCTTTTAACACTTTAATTTAGGCAATCAAACTAGTCTGAACCAGATAGAGCATTAAAGTCATTCTCTAGAGGCCATCCAGAGTCTATGGTTATTCAGGTAGTTTGCAAGACTGCAAAGTAATACCCCCACATGCACTAACCAGAATGACATTCTATTTTTAGTTGGCTGTGGTATTTATATTTAGAATTGTAATATAAAGCTCTGTTTTAGAAAACATTTGGAAAAAACACATTGCCGATCTGTGCCTATGAAGTCCCTGTTGTTATTTTGCCAAAAACAAGAAAAAAAAAAAAAAACAGAAAACAGTATAACAACCCACCCACAGCTATGCATTTTCCTTTTTTAATCTGACATCATTTCAGACCAAAGTGAAGAGATGTTTTTTTCATTAATGAATCAGCGCAGAATGGATGCTACCATTGGCATCAGAATGAGTTTGGTAGTGGGTTTGATTTAGTTTTTCAAGTCTATCTTCAAGTTCATGCAAAAATTCTTCCCTCAGGTAAAGATGTGCTAATATTAAACTTCACAGGGGTTAACTAATTAGCTACTCATTATAGCCACTGGCATTTTAAAATACAGAATACCATCTCCTTCACTATAAAAATGGTTTCCATTTTTGTCATATTGATGTTATTCCACTGAGCAGTACTGTTAGAAGAAATCCCAGAGGCATTCAAGGTATAAATTGTTTAGCAGCTATGTTGAGCTGGCTTGGAATCATATTTGAACATGAGCAAAAACAAACAAGTCAATGAAGAAGCTCCTCGGCTTCTGATGACAGTAGGGATGTCCATTTTAAAGTCAGATAAATTTCAAGCAAAGTCATAGGACAGCTAAGAAAGTGATAGTAAAGCCAGCATTTCCGAGAACACTCCCAGTAGCAGAAACACGAGAAGTTTATTTCGATATATGAATCACATATTTGAAGAGGCCAATGTCCCTACTTCAGCTTCTTGGCAGAGACGTCCGCTGAGTATGCACATAGCATCAATGGATGACAGCGAACAACGTTTAGGCAAGCAATTCATCGCGCAGCTGCAGGGGTCTTGCCACTCCTAAAAGCAAACAGTAGAGGCAGTATGAAGACAGACTGGCAAGATGTGAGGACAGAGGAAGGCTGGAGTCTTTAGGGTTTTCCATCATTGCGTGTGTTTAAATATATAAGTGAATTTTTCAAAATTGATCGCAGTTGGATTTTCACCGAAGCCTCATTATTAGGAAAGAGCCTGCTAGTAATAGTTTGTCATGTTTAGTTAGTGAACCTCAAAAACTTCAACTGGAGTAAAAACAGTAACTCGTCAGAAGTCCCTTTGTACTACTCTTCTCCCTCTTGCTGGATCTTGAGCCTCCTTTGCCAAACACTCCTCCTTAAAGCACTGTTTTTAGGGAGAAGAGGCCATTCACTCTGAAGAGGAAACAGCTGAGAAAAGACCAGCTCACAGGGTAGCCAGGACACCTCTATGCTTTAGAGCTATGCCTTTGGGCCTAGAAATCTGCAATCAGAAAATGTGTTTTGTATTGTTGTTCCTATGTTTAAAAAAATTGCTGCTTTCACACACCATTTAGTTGTGAGTTAATTTAGTAATAATGCAATACTTTTGAGCCTGTGTTGTTTCAAATAATTGCTTGTATTTGCTGACATGTAGAAGACCCAGAACTGCAGAATCAGAACAGCTTGTGTGCTTTTTTGTGACATATCTGATATGCCTTCCATATGTGAATATATTAATTTTCCATTATATAAGGGCATTGCCCAACCGACAATGCTAAGCATGTATTAGACTGGAAGCCATTGTGTATAGTGATCGTTTCTTAAGTATTATTCGAATAAAATATCTTCTGTTATTTAACAGAAAAAGTAGGATGCAGAAAATTATTTTCTCCTGGGTGTGGTTGCACACACCTGTAATCCCAGTATTTGGGAAGCTGAGGCAGGAGGATAACTGTGAGTTCAAGGCCAGCCTGGGCTACAAAGTGAGTTCAAGGCCAGCCTAAACTACAGAATGAAACCCTGTTCCAAAAAGACAAAAGAAAAAAAGAAAGAAAATTATTTCACATAAAGCCATGACATTTTTTTTTCAAAGGTTCTTTTGCACCTGCATTTTAGGAGTTACACTAGCTTCTTGTCTCACTGTTCACTGCCCTGGCTTGTGTTTGAGATGATTTTATCCCATCAGCTAATTCCAAGCAGGAATGATATGCATTCAAGCTGGTGTTTACTCTGCCAAGAAGATAATCCCCTCATGATTGGTCAGCATTTTCATCCCCAAGAGCCTGACTGAGAAGCATTGACTACTTTCAATTTGCACAGAATAACCTTAGAGACAGATAAAATCTCACTTTGGGGTGTGGTTCTTGACCTCATCATTGACTACAGTTTCTAGCTTTCCTTTTCCAACATGAACCTTGCAAATTTGTGGCTCTTCAAAGTGGTATTAAGTTCCCAAAACATTTGGAGTTAGAACCCAATTTGCATAATTCTATTAGAAGATTTATACCTTAGCTTTAAAAAAAAATTTGAGGAAATACGATTTGGGGAAAAGAAGTCTTATCTTTTGGTCCAGAAGGTGCTTGGTAGAACTAAGCTTGTTAATGTTAGGATTGCCTGGTAAGTACCAAAAACTGAAAGAAAGAAAAAAAAGACAAGAAGGGTTTCTTCTATCTCCAGTCCAAGTCTGCAATGGTTTGAAGTTTAAGATAGGAAACGATTCACTGTGTCTTACACTGTACTGCAAATTAGGAAACTGGAGTCATGGTACAGGGACAAAAATCACAGGTGCACTTTATAGATTTCAGCATAAGTTTTATTGGCTGTTTTCATCTGATAACAGTTCATTTTGGTGTCAGTATGGAACTTGAGGAGTTCTTGCCTTGATCCAGGTGGAGGCCCTGTCATCATGTCTATTTTGATCAGATGCTGCTGTTTGTCATTCACAGAGTGACAGCCAGTCTGATATACATTTCGTATATTCAGTTTCTAAGCTGATATCTAATGAACCAAACACTTCAACCTTATAAATGTTACAAGCCGATTGCAATTAAAATATTCCCTATATGTTGCACGGGTATCTGTTAAGCAACCTGCTTCTCCAGGAGCCCAGGACTGCATGCTCCTAGAATGGCCTGTTGTCAGAAAAATGTGTGAAGACTCTACTTTTCCTGGGGCCAAAGAATGCACAGTCTCTATTCTAGAAATTTCCAGAGCCTCCAGCCTACCCTGTTCTGTCAGAACCTGTGAAGTCTGGGGACCTGCTCTGATGCTTGACTTCCTTTTCTTTTCCTAGTCACTGGAAATGCTGTCAAGATCAAAATAAGATTTTGCAACCCTAAGTTCCTAAGTACACAAAGTACAATTTTATTTTTGAAATAACATAAAATTTTAAAAATATGCTAATAGAAGAAGAGCTTTTTTTCTGGCTGATTCATTGACTATAAAATTTAGGTGAATTTATTAAAGTAGAAACTTCCTGATATACGTTTACTTATTTTTCTGTGCCTTTGGGATATTCCAACAAGACTTCTGTGATAGAATCTAGAGACAAATTTTTCCGCTCAACAATCTTTCATGCCCATTGGCACACACAATGACTCATATTTGCTCTTCAATATTTAACATTTTACTAGATCATCATGCATATTTCATATGTAACTTTCATGTCTAACATTTCCACATGATTCTGTCACTCTCCTCATCTGACTGACCTTACGCTGCAGTCTCTTTCTCTAACAGTATTCCTCTTTACCACGTCTTTCACCTATTTTAATTTGACCCCAAATCGCATTACATAAACCTTTACTTAAATGTTTGCTAAATGTCTAAATAAGTGAAAAAACTTGGGTATTTTATTTACAAATACACAAAAGAAATTTAGTGACTTTATATATACATTTATTTAAATAAATATTATTTATGTTTGTTAATACTTTGTTCGCTTAATTTATATTCATCTAAATTTATTTATATGTTTTATTTACAAATTTAGGAAAGCTTTATTATCATTTTTAAAAGGTGGCTTATGTTTATCTGGTAGTTGCTCTGGGAGAATACATGCCTGGCTACATAAAAGCATAGGCAGTGCTTCGATACACGTGTATATTACAAGTATAAAATTCACATGCTGAAGATTATTGGGACAGAAGTAGGTTCTGTTAACCAGATTTGCCTTTTAGGGTTGATGTCCTGAGAACCATGTTCTTATTAAGTAATACACAGGCAAAGTTATGTTTCTGTACCTAGAAGCAAGGCAAAAATGTACAATGTTCAGCCAAAATTGCCACCTGAGGACACAGAGGACAAAGAAACAAGGCCTAATCAGATTAGAGTTAATGAACCGGTCTCAAGCCTGTTATGAACTTCTGAAATGCTAAGTCACTCCAGTGAATAAACAGTGGAACAAAAACTTGGAGAACAAAAAGTTTTCTTAATTATTTGCATTCTTTTGGTAGCTGTAATTATAAGATATTTTCCATTGTCTGTTACAACTTGCTCCCGTGAAAGTATGGTTTTAAATTGTAGTTTGTTCTCTATTGCAAGACAGGATGATCACTAAAACAAAATTTTTTCTCCTGAAATTTATAAAGGATAATAGATATATACAGTTCAGTTTAATTAGAACCCGTAGATGAATGGCAGCTCTAGGTTGGCGTTTATATAACTTAGCACAAACATTATTAGACATAAACACATACCACACCACACACCACACTGTATTATACTTTATATAGGCAGAATATATACTCTTATTTATTTATTTTCATTTGTTATTTTTTGGTACAGGGAATCGAACTCATGACCTTGCCCTTGCCAGACAGGCGCTGTGCTGCTGAAGCTATATTCCTGGCCCTTATATAGGTAGAATAGAAACAACAGTAATTCTCATAGTTACTAGATTTCTGTATTTGCCCTTCATTCCTAAATAAGAATTTTTAAGATAATATTGTTCTGATGGCTACCAAAACAATATATATATTTACATTGGAAGTAATGGAAAATACACAGGCATAAAGGAAAGCTAACAAGAATCACACAAAATGCTACAACCCTCAGGTACCCACGGTGGTAACTCAGTACAGAAACCCTGCTCCTAGTGTTTTTCTACACACTTTATTTTACAAAATCTCACCATACTATATAATTGTTTTGTAAATTTAAGAGTAAATATACATATTTTTATATTGTGAGCAATAGTTGCCAGTTATTATCTTCTATATCACCTTTTCAAATGACTGTATAACATATTTTCACGTCATATTAAAATTCCTGGGTTCCGGTGATATTTATAGCTGCAGGCTACAGCTGCTAGTGGCAGGATGACTGAGACCGTAATCTCTTTCTTAGTTGGAGCTGGTCTTTATTTGCTCTGGATACCTGTGGGTGATCAAGTGCCTTTGTACTTGGTCTGTTCAACAGGCAGGGCCTCATCATTGCTTGCTGTTTTACATTTACCTACTGTGTGTGTTTCGGTTTCTACCAGGGCTTGCTAACTTTGGTACAGAAAGGTAAGGGAAAGGTTAAAGGATTTAAAAATAATTGAAAGTGACTTTCCTGGAAGGTCAGTCACGGTTTAAGGGAGAGTTACTTTTTTTTTTCTGTCTGCTAGTAAGCACCGGGTTTCATCCTTGTAACTAGCATAACTCCACTTGCTGTGCTATCACTCTAATTACCCCTAAACTTGGACACAGAACATAGGTCTATCATTCATTGAGTTTCCTCAAATGAATGGTTTCTAAATATTTGATTTGATGATTGAATGATGCAGATCACCTGGGAGATATGATAATGGTTCCTATAATTTATAGATCATCCACCATGATCGAGGTTCTTTAAATATTGTAAATACATGCCTAATGACAACATTTTAAGGTAGGTAGACAAATAAAAAGACTCAGAACTAAATGAGATGTGCTGGCTTTTATTAAACTTTATTGAATACTTAAGTGCTTTTCATGGCACACATAGGCATAGCACAATATTATCTCTAGTGCCAAACATTTTCTTTACATTTTCTCACTTAGTAACCCTTAGCAACAACATATATGGTTCATTTTATGCACCAGCTTACTGTAAGAAAACTGAAGCTAGTAGAAGTTAAGCAATTTGACCTAGGTCAAATAGTTAGAAAATGAAGGGACTGATATTTAAGCCACTTGCCTCCTAAGGCTACACACATCCTTGTTTTATCATAGTGTCATCGCCAACAGGAGTACCATTAAAGAGATGGCAACTCCTATGAAATACTGCAGTCAATGATTTTCAGTTTCTTCATTTTAGAATTTTTATAATTATATTGTACAAACAGTTCTCTTCTCTAGACATCTATTCATTAGACATCTTTATCACTTTAAAGATTAAAAATAGCTTCTTAAATTTCATACAATATCTAGAGATGCTCTAAATTCACAATCAAATTGCCCAGTTATAATGGTAAAGGTGTTCCTTTTTAATGTTTTTGTGCAATATAAAATAAGATTCCTATCTTCTTAATGACTGGACCACACTAACAAGCTTGGCAATAACTGCTGAAGCTATTCCTGTGGATACACAGAGCGGATGTCACCCAGGGCTGACTCACCACACAGCATACCCAGTGACTCTAAGAAGATTGTTCTCAAAGATTCAAATCTATGGAGAACTATTCTAAGTATCCCTTGAATAAAAAAGGATCTTATTACAATTAGCATATCTTTAAAAAGAGAAATGTTGATGCTAAAATTTTCTGCCTGTCTCTATATAGCTACTTTGGTTCCTTAATTTTACTGACACAGAGTTAAAATTATGTGGGAAATTATTTTATGCTAACCTCTATTCCACCATGATTTCAAAGAAGAAAGTTAATGAAGGTCCCCCACTTGACAAACTTTTGCAGTAGAGAAAGAGCACTGTGATATTCAGGTGAAATAATAAGGAGACTAGAAGCAATGGAAATAAGTACTGTTCATTTTCTAAACGATTCAAGCAGGGAGTAATAAGCCTGCATGTGAATTCAGGAGTTCAGGGTTGAGGAAGAAGCAACAAGAAATACTGAATCCTCTTTCTGCCTAGTGCAAATGGTCTTGGGGCTCTTATGTATAAATATTACTTTTCCCTCCAGTAAGCCTATATCAGTGTTTCAGATAATCACTTCAAATTGCTTTTGAAATCCACCAAGCAGCAAAATTTTAAAACATTTTCAGAAATTACTTGCACCCCTCGAATGACAGCAGGAACTTATCTGATGCCTGCTAGGCACTGTTTTAAGTGGAGCTGGGATTTCAAGCCAGGAGTTTAGCTCCTCCCTGTGCACTGTGTTACACTGAACTGCCTCTCATGACAGGCTATTTTAATAAGTGCCCTAGTTAAGAAGCTCATCTGTTTGTAGCTCATATCAGTGCAAAAGTAGACCAACCTAGTAGATAAGGATGTAGCACCTTCACCATCCCCACAGGACTGCGTAACCAACATCACTGCCTGCCCAACTGAAACTCACAATTCAGAAAGCATAGAGAGGATGCTCACAATGAAATCTCCCTTTGAATGACGGGGGTCCCCACTCCCACTTCTTGGGAGCTGGATTCAATTGTAGAGGAGGAAACTTAAGATGGATAAAGTTTAAGAGGGTAAGGGTTTGAACTATCTCTTTTTGAGGAGGTTCTTCTAAAATCGTGCCCAATTTTAAAAATGAAGGTATCTTCTTTGAACTTCTCCCTTGTTTACTTTCATTGTGCCAACCGAATGGACAGAAGGCCAGGAAAGGGAGATTTATTCACCCTACTGGGTTACTTCAGGGACTCCCACATAGGCTCATCCTTGGTGACTAAAGAATCATACTGGTGTGAAAGCTGAAGGATAATGCTAGAACCAGTGATTTTTATTGTTGTTGTTGTTGTTGTTGTTGTTGTTGTTGTTGCCATTGTTGTTGTTGTTGTTCCCATTACTTAGAGTGGTCAGTATGCTGGAGCCAGCAGCCTGAGCAATTTCAGTGCTCTGGTTTCCAGGGCTCCCCTTAGGGAAGCACTCATGGGTGTGAATCCACAGCTAGCATGAGCTCTGATGAGAGAGATCATTTAAGAATCTTTGCCTCCCTGAAACATCTGTAAAGATGATGATTATTTGGATTGCCTAAGCTATTTCCATAAGAACTAGAATGGAATTAGGAAACCCAAATTTAGATTAGGTGCAATGGAATAATCTTCCTGGGAAAGAAAAGGTAATTAAAGAAAGCCCTTTCAAAGGAAGGTGGTGGAAAACTTTGCTAATGTTCCTCAGGACCTTTGCGGAGACAGGTTGCAGGAGAGGAAACTGGCCTAGGTAACCTATTACTTCTTTCCTCAGGCAGTTCCATGACTGAATAGCTATTATAGAGAATGAAGACAATGAGTGGAATTAGGCCATCCTCCTGGCCAAGATAAACTGAGCTAATGTAGTACCCTGAGTCCTGTGTGACTTGGTGCCAGGCCACTGCTCCTGTGAACACCCTCTGGAGCACCAGTCCCCACGGCCCTGACTCACATTCCCAACCAAACGCGATTCCTTCACATACAAACACCACACAGAACCACACTGGGCAGGACAGAAGCCTGGCGCATTTTACTGCATTGTAATACTTTTATAGTATTCCTGTGGATTTTATCTTCATTTTCCCTTCAAAGAACTGTTTTTGAAAGTGACTCAAATATCAAACTAAAGAAAGTACACTAATGTGCTTTGGATATGGTTTGTCTTCCAAAGGTTCATGTATTGAGAGCTTGGTCCTCAATGTGGTGGTGCTAAAGGCTGGGGGGACCCTTAGGAAGTAGGACCAATTGGGAGGTCATTGCTGGCCCCTCCTCTCTTTCTGACTTCCTGTTTTGCCATATTATCTCTCCCTCTTGTGTGGATTCCTACCATGATGCTATGAGGTCATCATCAGAGCTGAGAAAATGTCGGTGTCAAGCCCTTGAACCTCAAGAATCGTGAACTAAATAAACATCTTTTCTGTATAAACTACCTAGCCTTGAGTATTTTGTTACAGTCATGGAAAATAAAATTTATGATACATAAAATGAGAAGATTTGCTTTTCTCAGCTCTAACATCTTCCTTTGTCCACTTTACATTGTTATCAGTTTCTATTTGGCTTTACATTATTTTGTTATAAACACATAAATAAATATTCTTGTATCTTTCTTCCTTACACAAAAGGTAGCATTTTTCTGCTCTGTGCCTTGGTTTTTTCTCCATTTAATATAATACAGAGATTTCTCTATATCAGTATGTCTTTTTGACAGCTGTAGAGTATTCCAATCTATGAATATAGTATTAGATTTTGTTTAACAGTTTACTAATTACTGAACTCTTGAATAACTTCTAGTGTGAAGGACCACATGGATGACTCTCCTTGAATAAGGAGCAGTTATCTCCATTTTGGCTAAACTTGGTGCTATCTCCATGTACTGATATGTACAGAGCTGGCTAAGCTATTTCCTTTTCCCTTCAATTGGCTTTAAGCGATGTAAATAGGACTAGTCGAGGTGCTAAAGCATAATCTTTAAAGCTAGGCAACAATCACTGTTTCCCTTACCCATGACTCCCATCGAAACATGATTGAGTTGGGCAAGACTGCTCCAGGGCTGTCAACTGGGTTCAAGACTCAGGAGAAAAGGCTATGACTTCCTAGAACAGAAAAGTTTGCACATCAGGGCTGAAGGAAGCACTGCCACCTAAACATTAAATGCCATCTCAGTTGTGTTAAGCAGATTGGTCTTTCCACAGTCCTTCTCTCTTTGTATTGCAGGGTTCCTTTCAGGCCTCCTACATAGCTCAACTCACAGTACTCATATTTCCCACCATTCTCACAGTCACTTATCCTCAGATCACTCCCTTCTTCACAAATTAATAAAATCTGGTTAGACCTTGAGTTGAGGCCTTTGTTCCAGTGAACCTTCATCTGGGTCAGACTCAGGACCCCTTGGCACCCCATAATTATAGATATGTGTTAGTGTCTTTATTTTTGTCATGGGCTAGATTGGAAATAATAGATTGGGACTAGCTCACTACAATTCCAATAACTTTTCCATGGCATTACAAATATAAACTTCCTGGACCGTGATGAGGATGGGAAAGGGATGCTTGTATTTGCTCTTTATGCAAGGAGAGTCATCCAGGTGGTCCTCCACATTCTAGTATTTTCTATTGCAAGAATTACTGCAGTAAATACCCTTCTGCATATGATATGTCATTTGTTGCAGGTGTCACTAATGGATGGTTTCTGAGATGTATTGTTACTGTCTTAGAGGATATCTGCAATGTTGATGTCATGATGTGATGCTGATAGATACCACCGGTCTGCCTTAGTAGTTGTCACATTTTATTCTCTTTCCAGTAAGGTTTCAGAATAGCCGATATTTTTTTCTATATATACCCTTGCCAAGGAAGAAGTACATGCTACACTTGGATTTTGCCAATCAGATAGATGACAAATATTATCTTAGTATAGTTTTAATATTTGAATTCTTATCATGAAACACTTATGGGATATTTATAAATGTTTTTCCATCTGCTTTGCCCATTTCTATTATTGGTTTACTGAATCCTGAGTTCTAGGAGCTATCACATATCAAGGAGATCAGATTTTGCTTATGAATTACAATATTTTAATGAATTTTCTTAGGTCTTTGAATTTTGCTTGGGTGGATTTTTTAAAATTCATGCTTAAATTCTTGAAATGGTTATACATTTGACTTTATTATTATTTGCTCTTTAGGTTTTAGAATTGAATTATAGATAGAAATAACTTTCCCACTATAGTTTTATAATAAATTCACTTCTATTTTCCTAAAGTACTTATTTAATTTTATTTTAACATATTAATATTGAACCATTTTGCATTTATCTTGATTTACAACATGAACTATGGACCTGACATACCTTTAATTCAGTTGTCTATATGTCATTTACAAAAAAAATGAATCGAGATGTCATCTTTACCAATTCAAGTTTCTACCTGTGTTTTCACTTGTTTTGGAATTTCTACCCTGTCCCATTGGCCTATATATTCAAGATTGAGATTATAGATAAAAATGGAAGCTTTCACACTTTTCTGAGTATTCTTACTTGGATCTTGCTAGATTTATGAAAGAGAATAAATGTATGATGCTTCATCAAGAATCATTTATGTTTATATGTATATTCAGTTGTACTTTTTATTCTTCATTTGCATTTGGTCCATTTATATCAATCTTACTTTTAGGTATTTTATCTGTTTTGTTCCTATTATAAATGATGAAAATACCTTTTTATAAAAGTTATTGATTTGCATACATTCCTTTAAATTTTGCTTCTGATATTGGTGTATTTTTCAATCAATTCTCTTATCTGTTTTTTAGGAAAAAATTGAAAAACTGGAAACACAGTTCATTTATCTCTCTTTTCAGTTTGTACACTATTGTTTTTCTTCTCTAGTCTAAGAGCATAAATTAATATCTCCACTAAAATACTGTTAGTGGTGTAATGAGCATCCAGCTTTTCTGGGATTTTATATATATTTATATAAATCTGGGATATATATGTTAGAAGAGTAGTTGCATGTTCTTGAAATCATAGAATATACTCACTTGTTATCACACATTATTTTATTAACATGTTTTTCTTATTCATGTGAATTTTAAATCAGGTTTTGGCATCAATATTCTATTTGACTTGTATAAAGAATTTACTTTTGGCAATCTCAATGGCATTTAAATATTCTGCTCTTTGAAACCATAATAAATTCTCCTTTGAAACCTTTCAGAAAATAGAAGGAAAATAGAAGGAAAAAA
Source organism: Dasyprocta punctata (assembly GCA_004363535.1). NCBI lineage: Eukaryota > Metazoa > Chordata > Mammalia > Rodentia > Dasyproctidae > Dasyprocta > Dasyprocta punctata. The sequence continues at coordinate 18,419 of RJWM01002416.1, forward strand.
ACCTTTCAGAAAATAGAAGCCCATTTAATAAGGCTAGCATTTTCCTGATTAAAACAAAAGACATTGCAGGAAAAAGCATCACATTTGTACATCACATGAATATAAGTAATAAATCCCCTAACAAAATTTTGGCAAATTGGGTCCAGCAATATGCAAAAAGTATAATTTATGACTATATGAGATTTAGCATTTGAAAATAAATCAATATATTTTACCATACTAACAAAGATTTTTAAAACCATACAATTATTTCACTCTTATTTTTATTTATTTATTTATTTATTTTGTGGCACCAGGGATTGAACTCACAACCTCACGCCTGCTGGACAGGTGCTTAAGCCACTGAGCCAAACTCCCAGCCCTCATATAATTATTTCAACTGATGTAGAAAAAGCACTTCATAAAAGTTGAATGTCTATTTATGATGGAAACTTACAACAGCAAGACAGTCTTCCTAAATCTGATTTAAGAGTATCAATGAACACTTCCAGATAAGTCAATAACTTAATCTCAGAACATGTTGATTCCACTTTAGATCAAAGAAAAGGCAGCAATACACAGTTTTACTGTGTCTGCTCAATATTTCACTGTGTCATCACCAGTATGAAAAAAGCATATAAACTGAATAGGAAGAAGTGAATATCTATGCCTGAATATAAAATGATTGTCTAAATAAAAAATTCCAAAAAAAAACATCTGATGGTGTTACAACACAAAGTAAGTGAATATAACAAGATTGTAGGTTACAAGTTCAATAAACAAAATGAAGTACTATATTTCTGTATACTAGCAATGAGCATATAGAAACACTCTAAACTATTCCGTGTATAATCACATGAAACATTTAGGAATAAATATATCAAAAGAAGTATTAGATATCTACACTGAAAACTACCAGACTTTGCTAACAAAAGTAAAAGTGAACCTATATAATCAGAGAAATATGCATGCTCATGGATTAGAAGGTTTGATATTGTTAAACTGGCAATTCTCCCTAAATTGATCTATCAATTCAATATAATACCCACTATAATACTAATGGCTTGGTTGAAAAAAATTAATAAGCTACTTTTGATATTTATAGGAAGAAAGAAAGATAAAACTAACAATGAGAATTTTGAAAATGTGAAAAGGTTGGAGAACACAATTGTACACTTTCAAAAGTATTATAACAGTACAGTATTCAAGACCATGGTACTTGTGTAAAGACAGTAAGATAGAACAATGAAACAAAACAGGCAATTTGTAAATAGATGCATACTAATGTGATCCACTAGTTTTTAATAAAGTTACCAAAGTAATTCAATATGGGAAAGGTACTTTTTTGACCAAAGTGTGTTGAGATAATTACATATATATTATTGGATTTTTTTTTAGACAGTATCTTACTATGCAGTCCAGACTGGTCTTGAACTCACTATGTAGCCCAGGCTGGCTTCAAACTCACAGTGATTCTCCTGTCTTAGCATCCTGAGTGCTGGGATTACACATATGGATCCACATGGCCCTGGATTTTAAAAAATAGTTTTGATCCTTATCATACTACAAGCAAACATTAACTTAAAATACCATACTGAACTATAAAATCTAAGACAATAAAACTCATAGATAGTAGGAGAAAAATCTTCATGACACTGAATGAATTCAAGATTTCTCCAAATAGGACACTAACTGTAAAAGATGGCATGGAGTTTAATAAAATTCAAAATTTACTCTTTTAGAAACACAGTGAAGGGCCATTTGTGGACCAGGGGTAGAGATAACAAGGCTACACCAGCAAGCAAGCCCAGTCTGGGGACCAGAGCCATGCGTGGACCACCACTGGACTGGAAAAGACAGACCTCAGCCTCTCCCCATGAGTCAGTGCCATTCGCAGAGTCGGGTAGAGAGAACAAGGCCACACCAGCAAGCAAGCCCAGTCTGGGGACCAGAGCCATGTGCAGGCCACCACCATACTGGAACAGAGAGACCCTAGCCCCTTCAGGCATGCAAGCTGACAAACAAGAAGTACCAATCCCCCTCACCCCTGCTGTAAGTGACTAGCTTATATAGAGAAACACAAGCTGTGATGATAGCTATGGAGGTGAAATGCAATTGGATGCATGTGGCTCTTTGGTTTTTCACTAACATTGCAGGTCTAAGCCCAGTGGTCTGATCATGGGTTCAGAGTATAGTGATACACAGTGTGACATGTAGGGGGGATCACCTTCTGAGGGTTGCAACCATTGTTGATTTCCTATGGTCTTGTTTTGGAAGTCCTATATCATTTCCATTGTTTTGTTGGATTGGGCTTTATCCTTTTTTGTTTTGTTTGATTATGTCAAATCCAATGGCAGGAACAGCTATTTGAAAGATATCAAGATATATTATGGTAGTAATTTTGGATTTATTATTGGCTTGATTTGAAGCACTTTATTGCATTCATTGTTTTGTATTTATTGTTTCTATTTTATTTTGTGCTGTTTGATTTTTACTATGTCTGAAGTTATCTGCAGCTGTTTTGAAGACAGCAAAAGGCATTATGGTAACTATCGTTGATTTTGTAATGTTCCGAAGTCCTGTATCTCCTACATTGGTTTGTTTTGATTGGTTTTATTCTGTTTTAACCTATTTAAAGTAAAAAAAAACACAATGAAAGAAATGAAAATACAAACTGTATACTGAGAGAAAATATTTGTAAAACATATGTCTGTCCGAGAATTTGTATCCAGAAGCCATAAATTTCTTATGTAGCAAGCAAACATAAAGAAAAATTTGGCAAAAGATTTGAATAAACTCTTCACATGAGGAAAAATAATCATATGCACAGATGAAAAATAATCATATGAAAATATATTTAATATCTCTAGTCATCAGGAGAGCACAAATGAAAATCACTGTAAAACTCCACTATATCCCTACTAGAATGACTAAAATTAAAAATATTAGCAATACCAAGTGCTGACAAAGAATATGGAACAATTGAAACTCTCACAGAGGAAATGCAAAATGTCACAATATTTTTGAAAAATAGTACACCAATGCACTCTTAGGTCTAAATATACATATTACTTGACCCCATAATTCTATTTCTAGGTATCAAAGTAATAAATTAAACAAATGTCACTCTTAGGTCTAAATATACATATTACTTGACTCCATAATTCTATTTCTAGGATCAAAGTAATAAATTAAACAAATGTCAATATAGAGACCTTTATAGAAGTATTGTTCATAAGAGCTGAAAGTGGAGGCAATTGAATATCTATTAATTGGTGAGTCTATACTATGCAACACTATTTACCAGTATAAAGAACAAAATATTAATACACACAGCATAAAGAATCTAAAAACAAAGTCAAAGTAAATAAGCCAAAACAAAAGATTATTTCCTATGTTATTACATTTATATTAAATACTGGAAAAGGCAAAACTCCATATCAGAACTGTGGTTGCTGAGGTCAAGGATCACAGGAAATCTCTGTGATTTAAATGTATCCTTCACATTCATGGATTGGAAATTTAATCTCCAACATTAGTGTGGAGAAGTTGGGTCTAATGGCAGGTATGTAGGTCATGAGGGCTCTACTCTCATAAGTGGATTAATATTATTGCCAAAGTGGTTTTGTTTTTGCAAGAGTATGTTTTCATAGATGTAAAGTGGCTCCTACATACTCTTCCCTTATGTGGTCCTTGTGCCTTTCTAGCATGAGATGAAAAATGCTTTTCCCAGATGCTGCTGCCATATTCATGGATTCCTTAACCCCCACAATCATGAGCCAGTAAGTTTCTGTTCTTTCTAAGTTACCTGGCCTCAGATATTCTTGCTGTCACAGCACATAACAGACTAAGACAAAAAGCAGCCCCTGCAAAAGGACTTAAGTATACTTCGTGGGGTGATGGAAATACATAGTGTGTATATTGTTCATTTCTAGTGTTACATGGTTTACAGAATTGCCAAAACTGCCAAAATTGTATAAAATTTTGTATAGAATCGCCAAATTATACAATTAAAATGGATGAATTTTATTTTACATAATTTGTGTATTGATAAATCTGGGAAGAAAAGTTCAGACCCAGTGATAATTAAAATATAACATCAGCAGTTGGGATTGAAGAGAAATCAGTACTTAGATATTTATAGCTTTAAAGGCTTACACAATACAAGAAGAAAACTTTAAAAATCAATAATATAAATTTTTGCCTTCAAATGCTAGAAAACAAGCAACTTAAGTACAGGGCAAGCAGAAGAAAGAAAATATTAAGGAAAAGAAAAAATATATAAAGCAGAAAATAAACAATACAGAAAAATTTTAAAAACCAAAATTTAATTATTTGAGTGGACTTTTAAATTTTATAATCTAGCAAGACTGTCAAGCAATAGATGACTAATTCTGTGAAAAGAGAGGAGATACTGCGAGATAGCCAATAACCCTTAAAGATATCCATTGTGGAGTAAAAACTGGTTGTCAACTTAATACCAACTGAATCAGTGTGGTGCTGAGTGTAGATGGCCCACCTGAGAAAAGTTGCCAGCATAAAAAGGAGATGTGGAGAGAAAGAGCATAGCATTGTGTGTTCTCCTAAGTGGTGGTGTTGTTTGGAGCCATTGGTTCTCCAGGAGGAGCCTGTCATGCTGGCTTCCCTGATGTAAACTTCCCTGATGTGAACTGTTTTCATCAGAAGAGCTTGGGACCTTGTTGCTGAGAATGGCTGCGGTTCACTTTGGGGGAGCTCTGGTCCTTATTTTAAGCATCGCTTTCTGGCTCTGGTGGGGAAGATGTGTGCTGTTTAATCTCCAGAAGTTTGTCACACTGGCTTCCTGATATGTACTCAGCTGTTCTCATTGTCAGGGGAGCGTGGGACCTCATTGTTGCAGAGGATGGCTGTCATACTTTTCAGGGAAGCCCTGATTCTTGTTTTGAGTGTGGCTTCTTGGCAGCAGTACAGAACCCTCTGCTTGCTAGCACAGATCCTTCACCCCATGGCACAGATTCTAGCTTCTACCACTGGCCTTTGGACCTTCCCAGTGCAGGTCAGTGAGACAGACTTCATGAGTCATTGTTGTGGACTTTAGGTTTTCAGCTGAACTCATGTAGGTTATTGCCATGGGATTCAGGCTCTCAGTTGGTCCTTAGTGCTGTGGACAGATCTCTTGCACTTTCTTTGCATTTGACTCCTTGGGTGACCATCATAAAATAATAAATGATGTGTCCTGTATGTAATTGTCCTTCTTGCAACCCCTGACTACAACAGTATCATAAAAGAATATTTTGAACAACTCTATGTTAATATAGCTAACTAAATAGACAAATATTTTACCAAAACCAACAAGAAATAGAAAGTCTGAACTTTTCAAACCAAAATTGGTTTGAAAATGAAATTTGTATTAAAACCTGTGTATGAAGACAATGCCAGACCTAGGTGGTCTCATGTCTCAGAAAACCCTACTAAAAATAATGAGGAAATAGTTTTCAACCCATTTTATGATGCTAGCATAACCTTAATTCACAAAATTTTTCAAGAACACTACAAGAAAAAAAATAGACTAATACTCCTTATACCAAAAGCACAAAATCTTTATACCAATCTATTAGCAAATAAAAGCCTACAATGTATAAAAAAGACAACATATTACGACCAGGTAGTGTCTATCTCAGGAAGACAGGATTGAATCAGTCTTCAAAAATCAATTCCTGGGGTTGTGGTTGTAGCTCAGCAGTAGACTTATTGCCTCTCATGTATAAGGCCCTGGGTTTGCTCTCCAGAATCATCAATCGATAGACAGACAGACAGATGAAAGATAAAATTGCTATATTTCTGACATATACTTCAACATGAATAAACCTGGCTATCTTTGTGTTAAGTGGAATAAGAGAAGCACAACAAGACACACACTCTATGCATCCATTTACATGTTAGTTAAGAGTAATCCACCCAACAGAAATAAAGTAGAATGGCGGTTTCCAAGACCTACAGGAAGGAGGGAATAGGGAGTGATTTTTAGAGAGTACAGAGTTTCAGTTATGCAAGATGAAAAGAGTTCTAGAGATGGATTGTGGTGGAAAACAATCCAAATATCCATCAAGAGAAAGGATATGTGCAACACATGTATATGAATACATGCTATCCAGTAATAAGAAAATGAGTTACTCATACACACAACAACATGGATAAATCACACAAACTAATGCTGTATGAAGGCACATGTTTCCACATATATAAAGCTCAGGAACAGGCTGCACTTATTTATGGTGATATAAATCACAACAGTTGTATCTTTGGGAGAACTGACCAAAACAGGGCATAAGACAACTTTTTGAGGCTATTGAAATGCTCCATGTCATGATTGGGCTGTTAGTTACATAGATACCCAAATTTGTCAGAACTCATCAAATTACGCACTTCCTATTGACAGAAATATTTATTTCTATAAAAGGTAGTAAAGTGAATTGCAGCAAGAGGAGATATACAGTATAGTGGTACAGTAATACATTCTCACTAATGTGAATAAACAAAGGTCATCCTCCATTATGAAATTTAATCCTTCTGTCATTTTTTTCTTCTTCCCTACTTCTCCTTCCTGGGCCAAAAAGTTTTTGTTTGTTTAACTGATAATTCTCTATTTTAAATTACGAATCTAAAACTCTTCAATTTTGTTGATTTAAACTAGTTCATTTCATCAGGATTAGAGAGTATTAAAATTCAAGTGGCTATAGTTAATATTTATTAGATTCTTAATTGTTAGACTATTACTTATTAGATTCATGATACATTCAGTGTGATATCACAGGTGCTGCACGTACAATATTTTATTTATCTTCACAGGAAAAACTGATGCAATTTCTATTATTTATAGAATAGCCAGCTGAGTTTTAGAGAGACTAAATGTCTTGCCCAAAAGCAGAGTTAATTTGCTCAAAGTCAGGCTAGAACTCAGTTCTTCCGAATTCTTACTATTTTGCCAAATTGTACTGTAGAATAAACAACTTCACCAGCGCTATTTCTGCTTGCCCCAAATCTTTTGTTCTCAACTGCCCTTCATTTCTTTTGGTTGCTGTGCTGTTCTGTAGTTCATTAATTCCTTAATTTTTACCGCATGAAGCACTTAGTCTGTGCTAGGAAGGCGTTAGGTGCCTGCTACAAAGGAATTCAAAATCGAGTGGGAAGACAGAAATAGAAACAAATTCTAACATGAAGAACATCAGTGTACAGTGGGAGTAGCCTCCGGAGGGACAGCTCAACAGATTGTAGGACTGAGAGGCAGGCAGGAGCAGATTGGAGCAGGTGAAGCTTCTTGAAGGAAGTGAGGCCTATACTGAACAAGCCAGGTGGAAGCACGGGCCAAGGATGATCCTACAGAACTAGCAGACTGGGGGCAGATGTGGCATCAAGCTGAAATATGACTTTTTCTGGAACTGCAAGCAGTTTCATTCCACATGCAGATAGAGTTCCAGCAAAGAGTAGAGAACAAGCAACGTTACATGAGGGTGACTCGTGAAAAGCCATCTTGGCTTGGTTAGGGTGTTTGTATTTGATTATAAGGCGAGGGAAGGCCACTGAAGGAGTTTAAGATTCTTCAGTAAAGGGAATTCAATATGTGTTTTGGAAAGAGCATGCTAGTAGGATTAGAGAGAAAGAGAGTCAAGTTACTGTTGCTTTAACAGAGCACTGGCAAAACCAAGGAGCCCCAGTGAAGACAAAGAAGAGGGAAAGAAGAGAGAACTGGCAGATGTGCTCTCCGCTTCCTGAAATGAGAATACCAGAGGAATGGAAATATTCCTTCCCTATTTTCCATGAAACCCAAAGCATGTGCAATGCAATGTAAGTATATAATACTCAAATCCCTGGCCTATTGTTCTTCAGGATGTATTGATTTTTTTCATCCAGTTCTTCAATCATGCCATTACTTATTAATACTCTCTGATATGAATTTGCAAAGATGAAGCCATTGTAGGATGAAATCTGTTGATTCTCTAACAGAAAATGATCTTTATTAGTTATATGAAAGCTTTTTTTTAAAGATAGGGTTTCTCTAACTCACTATGTAGCCCAGGCTGGCCTCACAGAAATCCTCCTGCCTCAGCCTCCCAGATGTTGGGATTACAGGCATGCACTACCATGACTGGCTGAAAGTTATTTTTTAAGAGCAGATAACCATGCATGTATAAAAATTCTTGTCTTTCTCTTCTTTTTCCTTCCATCTTTTCCTTCTCTTTCCTTTTCTTCCTCCATTTCTCCATGTTCTCTGTCTGCCATTTTTCTTTCTTTCATCTTCTCTTTCCTATTCTCTAAACTTGAACCAATTGCAGTGATGAGTTCTAGCACAAGTATTGTAAACTCTCAAACCAGAGTTAGACATGTAATTCTGAGCTTAGCATTTCCATGGAGAGTTACATCAAATACTCCTTCTCACTACCTCCTGCTTGTCACATGACCTCATGGCTTAACTTCTGCAGAATGGATTACATTCTTTCCCCAGCTGGTGTGCAGATACCACCTCATGGAAAGGAGTTTAAAAATAAGTATAAACTCATGAGATGTGGCAGGACCCGGATAAGACGGAGGACGTGAGAAGACGGGAGGTGGATGTGGGAGAAGAGAGAGGGAACAGGATTCCATGCAAAGAAAGGGCTTTAAAACTGTGCCAATTAAAGCTCTGGTGCACCAGTGAGGAAGAAACACATGAACACAAATCACCGCATTGGACTGTGATAAAATACTTTGGTTGAAGCAGTAAGACAATGTTGAGGTCACCTTTTGGAGGACTTTTTATCTTCACTCCATTGCAATCATTGCTTGATATATAAGACTGATGAGAAAAACAGTGAACTGGGAAATCACTCATGAAATCAAATTATGGAGTTTTCATTGACTTGCTTTAAGAACTAAAAAAGACTAATTCATCCAGCATCAATGCCCTGACCTATCAATAAATACTAATTGCTGGATTACAATATTTTATGAGATTTACTAACAGTTTCCTAATATAAATTTATTTTGTTTTTTTTTTACCATTTTTTTATTATTACTAAGAAAAAATCTCAGAGTCAGAGTATATTTAGTTTCAAAATGCATGGCACAAGAAAAATTAATTTGTGGTAAACATTTTTATGTAAAATGCCAGTGTCTCCCTAAAACTTTAAATAAAACAGTGAACATTTTTAGCCTTAATAGAGATCATTATTATAACAACATCTTCCTACGCGCATCATATTTGCTTTGGATTTTGTGATTTGGCAACTCATTCAGCATCAGTTAATGCAATCAAGACTTGAACTAGGAAAATAGATTTCAGTTTGTATAAAATATTACAGAAGTCATTTTCTGCAATGAAATGAGTTTCATGGTAGATACAATGGTACTGAACCTTTTCTGTGATATATATCAAGAATTTTGTAAGTTTTACTTCCCTTTCGAAAACTCACTTATTTTTAAAGTATGTATTCAATTGCTAAATATAATGTTATTGAAATTTATTTTAACTTCTGTAAGTCGTAAGATTATAATGTACTATTCATGCAAGTTTATGCAGATCAAGGTCACTGGAAATCAAGACCTCTTTATATTTTTAGTAACATTATTGAAGCTATAGTTACATTCCAACAGTAGAATTGAATGTTTTCCAAGTTTTCAGCTTTCTAACAAGGGTTATTAAAATAAATAAATCAAAAATCTCTGAAAAAAACTCAGTACAATTTAGACCTTGGCCTCCAGACAAGCAAATCTGGCTCATTAGATATAACATAGTAAATAGCAAGTAAACCTGTGTGAACAACCTGTATATCTAGACTGAGTACAACAGTATTCAAATACTAATGGAATAAATATTAAGGCACTCCCTTTCAACAATGATCAATAGGTCTCAGAAATTATATCAGTAATTTACAGAATTTAATGTTTTTAATCCATATGCAAATATTTTTCAATAACCTACATAATGCTCAATTCATTGGAGAGTTTAGTATCTAGGTTTAAAGCAGAAACACACAAGCACACACGGAAATACTGCAGCCATGACTGTAAATCATTTAGCCTGCTAGTTGGAGCAGAAGAGAGTTAACTGCAGATCTCTTTGCTAGATTGAATAAGTCTTCCTCTGGGGTATACTCCAGTGCTGAGGTCCAATCTAAAATGTTCCCCAAAAGTCTCATGTGTTCAGAGATGGGGCATTTTAGAAGGCAGTTGGATCATGATGGAGCTAACCCTGCCAATGGATGAATCTATCCTTGAGTTCGTAGCTGAATGTGTTTAGTAGGCAGTGTTTGGTTGGAGGAAGTAGGTCACTGGGGATGGGCCTTGGAAAGGTATATTCTGTTTCCAATCTCTTCATTTCTCCCTGGGGATTTCCCTGCTCACTGCTTCCCAGATTCCATGAACAGCTTTTCCACGGCCATTCCCTTTGGCCATGAAGTTTTTGCTTTCAACCTAGGTGACCTTAAACTGAAACCTCTGAAACTGTGAACCAAAATAAATCTTTTCTCCTTTAAATTGTATGCATCAGATATTTTGTCCCATTAATAGAAAAGCTGACCAATCTATACAGTATGATATTTATTTTGAAGAACCCAATGACAGTGAACTTCTAATTCATTTTCCTATCTACTAATCAATAAACCTTATTTGAGAGTAGTAGAATAACTACTCTTACAGCACAAAGATAGTCAGTTTTATCACTTCTTGTTAGAGGTAAACATAATCTCACCAGCATAAAAAGAGGTACAGTAGTACAGGAACCAAGCCTGGAGAAAAGAAAACAGGAAAATGAAAAACAGTTGCTATGTTCTTTATTATTGATTTTAATCTTATATGTGTCTTTAAATTCTTGATAGATTAACAAGTGCTCTCACACAGAGAATTTTTATTTATGCAAGCATCAACTAAGCTTGTTTCTTTTGTGCTAGCTGTAAGAGAGAATTTAAACATTGCCTTCAGCCGTTTTCATATAAGACTAACAGTAGGAATACACAATCTAAATTCTATATAGCCACAGGTTTTTCAGAACTGGTGGTGACAGTTGTATTTTAATCATGAGATCACATTATTATGAGCAAGTAAAAATGATATTCTTGATTTTCCTTAAAAGTCTTTTATAATTGAAGATTATTTTCATAACTTGATAGCATGTCATACCAATTCTAGACTTTCGCCCTTTTCCCTCAGCCTCCCGCCTCACCTCAGGCTAGCATAGCTGGATCCATCTTTCCAAAGCCTTGTTTCCTCATAACATTCTTCTGCCAAACACTTCAGGGGCTCCCCCAGACCATTTTGATTGCTTTTTCCCCCCCAAGGCTTTCTATTATTTTTCCCCACACTGATCATTCTACCTTCTGTTTTAAACCCCCGGCAAACCTTCAGTTCCTCCTACTGGAAAGTCTTCCTTCACCTTGCAGTTTACCTAAATCCTGTCTTGACTCTAAGCTTAGTTTCTGATCATTCAACATAGAAGTCTTCCTTAAATCATAGTCCAGTTTGAAAACTTACAGATTGAATACCCCTTATCTGGAATGTGGGGAACCAGAAGTGTTTCAGAGTTCAGATTTTGTTTTAAATATTTTCAATATTTACATAATGAGGTATATGGGGGATAGGACCCAAGTCTAACCATGAAATTTATTTATGTATCATAGACCCCTTGTACTAACAGCCTGAAGGTAATTTTGTACAGTGTTTTCAGTGCAATGCACTACAACTTGTCACATGAGGATAGGTATAAAATTTTCTACTTGTGGCATTTTACCTGCCCTCAAAAAGTGTCCAATTTTAGAGCATTCAGATCTCAAATTTTTAAATCAGGGGTAGTCAGCCTATGTTTCTGAGTTCCCATTAAAATGTATAATATATACCTTTATTACCACATAAGTACAAATATGTGTGGATTATCTAAAAATACTATTTATTTATTTACTTACTGATTTATTTATACCAAATCAGTGTCTCTTACAATAGCTATCTTTTATAATATTTATTTTTATACATTTCCTTGCACCAATTATACACTCAAGATTTGTTAAATTATAATAACATTCAGTGAATATTTGAATGAGGATAGAGAATACTGTATCTAGTCAGGGAGCAGGATTTTGGTTCTGACGTTTCTATCCTTTAACTAGAGTGATATTGGCCAAGTCAGCTATATTTTTAGTCCTCTTTAATTCTAATCTATGAATAGAGCCAGCAAAAAAGACAATATTTTATTTCAGGACTGTCTTCTATCCAGGGACTATCTATCTCATTGTATAATCACATTTTTCACTGTATTACCAAGCCTACCCTTAAGAATTCCTATCCATGGTAACATAAGAAATTCCTTTCAATTATTCCAGCATTCAAAGGGAGAATTGGCTATCATATCTTGCTTCACACTACTCTTTTTTTCCTTTCAAGTTTTATTTTTTTAAATTTTAAAACAAAAAAGGAATAAAAACTGTGATACAGAATTTCAAAACAAAATAGAGATTGACAATGGTTAATATATCATATATTGTTGTCTTCAAAGTAGTTGCTCAGATTATAAAATATAAGTATGAAAAACTGGTCAAACAATGAAAGCACAAACCATTCTTTTTAAAGAACAGAGATTAGTAATAGAATTATTTATAGTGTGTATGTGTATGTATATATATATATATATATATATATATATATATATATGCATCCCTTCTTTCTTTTCTCCTTTCCTCCATCCCAGTTGTTCTTTCCTTTTGAGCAGTTACTTCCCCTTTCACTTTCACAATATGTATTGAACATTTTTGGATCCTATTTACTCTTTCAGTTTCTTACACTAGGGGGACACTATGATGTTCACACATATGAGTTTGATTTATTTCACTTATGAGTATGGTCTCAAGTTGCATCCATTTACCTATAAAAGCTTTAAGTTTATCATTCTTTATAGCTGAGTAGTACTCCATTGCATAAAAATACCACAGCTTTTTTATCCATTTCTCAATTGATGGGCATTTGCATTGTTTCCAAGATTTAGCTATTACAAATTGTGCTGCTAAAAACATGTGCATAAAGCACTGTGGTATGATGCTTTTAATTCTTTCAGGAAGATACCAAGAAGGGAAATAGCTGGGTCAAATGGAGCTACTAGTCTTAGTTTTTTGAGGAACCTCCACGCTGTTTTCCATAGTGGTTGTACCAATCTGCACTCCTACCAACAGTGGAAAAGGGCTCATTTTTCTCCACAGTCCCTCTAGCAATTGTTATTGGTTGATTTCTTGATGGTAGCTATTCTTTCTGGAGTGAGATGGAATCTCAGTATTGTTTTAATTTGCATTTCTTGAATGACCAGTGATGTTTAAAATTTTTTTCATACATTTATTTTCCATTTATATTTCTTCATCTGAGAAGTACATATTCATCTCAGATACCTATATTTGGATTGGGTCTTTGAATTTGGAGGGCCTTTTTTTTTTTTAATTCTTTATATGCTCTAGATAGAAAGTTTTTGTTTGAGGGACAGTTGACTAAAATGTTTTCTCACATTGTAGGTTGTCTTTTCACTCTATTGGTGGTTTCTTTTGATGTGCAAAGACTTTTTAATAAGATGGTGTCCAAGTTGTTGATTCTTTGAAGTGCTTTCCATGCAGTTTGGGTTTTGTTCATGAACTCTCTACCTACCCGTATGTCTTCAAGATATCTACCTATCTTGTCTTCCTGTAGATTTAGTGTTTCTGTTTTAATATTTAGATCTTTGATCCATCTTCTCTTTGCTTCAATTTTGGTCTGGAGACTTCCTGAAATCTAAGGCATAGAAACAGCCAGTCTGGGAATCTGACATGCAAACAGTGGCTTCTGAGAATCTGTTAGCCTGGCTATGTGACCAAGGAGTCAGGCAAGCCAGGGCAAAGGTAGGGTTCAAAGCTGGAGGGTGAGTTAATAAAATACATGTAGGAACATTAACTCTGTGGAAAAGACAATATTGAATTCTTGGGTGAGAACCAGAGCTTAGACTTCAGACTAACTGGCTGTCTTGAGCATTCCTGAGGTCAAAGTTCAGCAGAAGCAGAGGTGAAAGTGTAGTCTGGAGGTGGCTATGTGGGAAGAATGAGTAGCGGAGGTGCTTCAAGACCCAACCATCACAGCTTCCCTGATACAAACTTAGAAGAAGAAAAGGCAAGTGTAGGCCAGGAAATTCATGCACAAACCTGTGCTGGCCTAGCAACTCTGCAAAAGAACAGAGCTCAGAGTGGGTGGTCAGAGTGGTATCTTTGAATCCAGGATAGCAGGAGAGCAGGCAGAGGCTCCTGACTCTGGTAAGCGTTACCAGCTGTGCCAAGTCATGAGGGCCCGATTGCTCATGCCTTCAAGCAAGGATTAGTAGGGTATAAGTTAGGATCCTGTTGGTGCCGGGGAAGGCAATGCCCTCCCTATTCTCACAGTTTGAACAAAGGCCCATGGGACACAACTTTCCAAAAGTCCTTACATAGCTCTTTGCCGGTCCCAGGGACTGCACCAAGAAGAGTGGCATGTCAAGTGCAGGGTATGCTGCAGCACTAATGACCACCAGGGCTACTTGGGCCAGATTCTGATTAGCATTCTTTAACACAAGGCACAGTTTCTCTGGCTAAGATTGACTCACTGTCTAGGCCCATGGGCAGCACACAGATGAAACTACTCAAGTCTTCAAACCACCAAAAAGGCCTCCTCCCCAGAAGCCTCCCTCCTCCAGTGACTAGTTCCTGTTCCTGTTCTTGTGGAGAGCTACAGAGAGAGGAAACTGAGATGGTGAGGGGGTGGAACATGTGGCAGCAATCCTAACTTTCTTGCTTAAGGAAGTTCTTAACCAGTACCCATCTGCCTTCAGGGAAGAAAACATCATTCAAGTCACTCAAATGAGTTCAGTTCTCATAACTGAACAAATCCTGTCTCAGCAATCTGTGTCCACCGGTTTCCTCAGCAACAGCATGGGTCCCTGAAGACTTAGTTGCAAATGTTCTTTCCTAAATAATCCACCGAGGAGTCAAAGAAATCAGATACCCATCACATTTTACTTCCTTAGTGAGTAATTTTAACATATTTTGGGGGCTATTTAAATGTATTTTCTGAGTTAGGTAAAAGACATCATAATGGCAAATCAACAAGAAGTAATTCTTTGGTACTTACAATTATTTGAGGCACTTAATCACACTTAAAACTGACTATTATTAAAGCTTATAAGCCATTTTGCAGCTCAACTCTGAAAGTGAATTTCTCTGTAGGCTTAGAGAGTTTTAAGCCATTTAGATTTTACCAAAAAATACAATCCATGCATTAATCATCTGTGGGAAAAGAGATTTAGAAAATGATGTGAATGCTTGGTTATCCTTCTCTGAATTTAACAATTTAACAATTATTTGTTCACCTAGGCCAAACATTGCTTAGGACAAACTTAGTGAACATTCATGACCTACTACATCATTATCCTGACAGTATTTCTAAAGAAAAGAAGGAGAACGTGAATCGAAGATATTCAGGAATAGCTTTACTTTGATGTGAGCATTTTGTTGTTGTTAAAAAGGTCAAGGGATGTACGTCAGTGTGGAAGATTTGGCTTTAAACCCTAATACTACCCAAAATAAAAGCAAACCAGGCCCCACCCTACTACACACACACAAAACTACAGTCTCCACCTAAAAACCTCAGTTCTTTAGAACAGGGAAAGGCAAAGTTTTTTTTCCTATAAAAGGTCAGAGAGTAACTATTTTATAATTAGTAGATCACCTGTATTCCCTGTCTCGTATCAATGAGGATATTAACACACACCTGTACAAAAGCAGGCAGCAGGGCATTTGACTTACAGGTGACTGCTGCATTAGATTTTACAATGTGGTAGCTCCCAGAATTCACTCACCAGTGGTTTTATACAAAGTTTACAAGTAAAAATGATCTTGACATGAAAACATACTATTCTTAAGGAGAAATACACACACATTTTTCATACAAACCAGAAATTAATGCATACAATTTTACTTTCCCAAGATAAAGGACCTCCTTTCAAGGATGGCTTGTCCATCTTGTGGCCTTTCAACTAGGGTAACTCAGAAAGTTATATTTCCAACTCCAGAAATGAAACTATCTGAGACCTTCACCTGCAGGAACACATTCTCCAGAGCTGCAGGACTTCCTAATCCAAAACATTATTTCTTAAAATGGACTCTGTGTGTTTTCTTTTTCTTTTTCTTTTTTTGTACCAGGAATCAAACTCAGGACCTTGTCTTTGCCAGGCAGGTGCTTATGCCACTGAGCTATATCCCCAGCATACTCTGTGTTTTCATCTTTAAGAGTAATTTAAAACAAATTGATATCATCAAAGTCAGGCTTATTAGGGAATCGCGGTTAAAATGAGTCTGGCCACAGGAAGTCAGTGTCCTCTGAATTCATGAGCTCTGGCTACTTAGCTTGGTTGGGCTGTATACCATAGGTCAGGTAGCTTATAAATAAAAATTTATTTCTCATAGATCTGGAAGCTGGGAAATCCAAGATCAAGACAGATTCTGGGTGTCGTGAGGACCTGCTTGTTGGCTCATTGGACTGTGCCTTCTTGTTCTGTCCTCATAGTGCTTAGAAGGATCTAAAGGTCTCTCCTGGCCTCTTTCATAAGCTTCTAATCACATTGGTGAGGGCGAAACCTAATTGCCTTGCTGGAGCTCCACGTCCTGAATATGCCACCTTGAGAGTGAAGATTTCAGTGTAGGCATTTGGCGGCACATTAACTAACACAGACATATTAGTGGGCAACAAGGATATCATGATATCCTATAAATAGAAAGATTTAGCTGCAATTCAGTGAGTCATGAATGGATGAGCTTCAACAGTGATCTCTAAGGAAGTGGGGTCACTCGAAGTAGTTCAACTTCTGCAATATCCACATCATCAGTCACACTCAATTATCCCAGTTCAGTTACATTTCATTGGATTTGGATTATGTACTTAATTTTTTAATATTTATTACATATTTTACATGTACTTTTTTGTTTGTATAATTATAATTTAAAAATCCAGTCATTCAGCCCTCTAGGTGGCAAGAGTCTGTTCTTTAAAAGACATTTAGTTCTCACTTGGTGAAAAATATTCGTCAATGTTGCACCAAAAAGTGAAAAGTTATGATTTAGATATTGACAAAAATGGACATATACCAAAATCTTAATGAAGATGTTTGAAATCAGAGACGAAGCCTATTTTAATTGTTATTTGACAGGAGAAATTCTAGATATGCAGATATTGATAGGGTCTACAAGAATTTAACTACCACCTTCCCCAAAATAAAACCTTCCTTGTGCTTTTATGCATTTTGATAAAATGGAAGCACCTGCTTGTTGTAAGTTTTAAAAATTTAGCATTACTCTCTGACCAAGTATTGTCCATGAAAATATGATAATGCAAATAATATTTTTGTGTAGATCCCAGTCCATTTGTAACAAAATGTAGTGAAATTAAAGAACAAACATAGCTTCACAATATTAATTCTTTCTTGCTTGATTCAAATTAAATGAATTATTTTGTGTATTTAATGATTAAGCCAGTTTATGCAATGATTGTCTTACTTTAGCTCTAACCTATTAGCTGTCTCTGCTGTCGTGTGCTATGCTGAACTCTTGACTAAAATGGAATCAGTATGCCAGAAAATGTTTGGCTGTGCTCCACGTATTTCACTTTTAGTAGGTCTGACTTGGAACTTTGATCTCAATTCTAATACAGAAGTTCCCTTAGGGTATTTCTGTGTTTTCTCATAACTGACTTTTTTTTCATTTTGCAGCATTAAGTGTGGTCACTCCTTAGAATGCCCTACCTTTTTAAGAAGGAAGTAGCAAAAAGCAATAGCTCATAATTTCTTATTCTCATGTTGTCTTTACACTTTGAAAAAGCGTTGAGATTATACCTATTGCTACTTACCATGTTAGAAATTGGAGAAATTCAGAAATATTATAAGTACATTACATGTTAACGTAAATATTTTCTTTAGAGTTACCTTATTTTCCAAAACAAAAATACTTTATATTTGCGCAGATATTTTTAATGCTATACTTCTAAGAAAAGCCAGATTTTTATGTTTCTGCAATTAAATTTGTTATGAATATTATTTTTGGTGAAAGTATAATCGTATACTCAATCACAGAGACACATTCTGAGAAACACAACATTTTGCCATTGTTTTCATGGCACCTTCATGCAGTATGTTTACACACACTAACATGGCTACAATGATGTCATCTTATGGGACCACCTACAGTGGACCTTCATTAACGGACATCATTATGCGGTAAATGACCCAGAGGCAGAAAATCTGACTTCACAGATAGCGTGGTTGAAAAAGGAAGGACTCTTTTAACAACCCCTTCCAATAACTGTAGGTGTTCTTTGATACTACCGCTCAACAAGTGATTGTTTCTTAGAGGTTAGTTACAACATGAAATCTGCAACTGATGCTTGTACTTTGGGACATTAAAATTCACCACCCTAAAAAAAAGTCCATTGGTCCATTAAATATTTTGGCCCATTCAATATTTGGCCCAATAAATATTTTACTCTTGGCTTTTGTAACAGTAAGTATTGGTCATCTGGAACATCCGGTTCAACCCAAGTTGCAGATCTTGTAAATGTTGATGTATATCATTATATAATATTAAAAAATCACATGTTCATGTCATCATCAACCTCATCAGACAACCAAAAGTGTCAACCTCGTGGAGGCTGTCAAGCTCATGAGGGCAGCTACAAGTTTCCAAAAATTTTAATTTTCACTTGAAAGCTCAAATCTCATCATTTCAAGTAGATACTGCCAGATCTTTTTGTGAAATGACAGACTCACTTCCATCATTTCTGAGAAAATGTCTGCCAAATACCAAAGTCTGAAGTTTTTCAGTTTGTTCTTTCAAATAAAAATAGTGTTCTCTGGATGAATGATTTGGGAATGACAATGCACAATGTATGCACATTGTGCTGCCGCCTGATTGACATGCTTTGAAATTTTGTTGTAGTTTTCTTTTCTTCTTCTCCTTCTTCTTCTTCTTCTTCTTCTTCTTCTTCTTCTTCTTCTTCTTCTTCTTCTTCTTCTTCTTCTTTTTCCTTTTTATCCTTGAAATAAAATAGATTTGGAAAGAAAAATAGTGCTGCATGAAGCCAGGTGTGGTGGCATGTGTCTGTAACCCAGCCACTCAGCAAACTGAGACAAGGGGTTCACAAGTTCAAGGCCAGCCTAGGCAAGTCAGTTATATTTTGTCACATAATGTTAAAGAAAGAGGGAGCATCAGTGGTAGAATGCTTACCTGGCATGTGTAAAACACTAGGTTTAATCCCCAGTACCACAAAACAGTGTTCTGTATTAGGGTTCTCTAGAGGGGCAAAATCAATACACAATGTATGCAAAATAATACGAAGAAATTTACTAGCTTTGTTCACAGGGTGAGAAGTGGCAGAACTGCAGTGGGCAACTACAGTATCAGAGGCAGAAGAATCCAGTATGGCCACCTGTGTGCTGGAGAACCAGAGGATCTAATGGCAGTGAAGTGTTGAAGGCCTGAAGCTCTGGTAGAGTCCTGGGTTCAAGTCTGTGTCAGAAAGCCCACAAATCTGCATTGGAAGGCAATGGAAGGCTGGAGAAACTGGAGACCAACATTCAAAGGTAATGGCAAAAACTAAAGCTCTGCTAAAAAAAAAAAAGGGCAGATTTCCTTTGTTTTAAAAATTTTTATTTTATAAAAAAACCCACCCAAATTTCATAATCAAAACAATAGTTAATACATTGTGCATTGTTATTTTCAAAGTAGTTACTCATAGTACAAGACATAAATGGATTCTTACAGAAAAAGAAACAAACAGTTAATAACACAAAACTTTCTTTTCAATCAACTAAGATAGTCTAGTTTTCCTTTTTATCCTGTAGAGGCTACAAGGATGGGTCTTCCCTACTAAGAGTTCAATGACTTGAAAGAATTTACAATCTAGAAGGGAAAGGCCTAGATGGGAAGCTCTGTGGCTACACAAAAGTGTTACTGATTCTGTAGTAAAAGAATAGCATAAGGAATAGAATAGACAACTCAAAATGAGGGTAATGAGTCAGAGTACTTCAGGAGGCAGCAGTAGCACTTTCTGTGCCTCGCTGGTGCTCTGTATAGGACATTGTTCTTCAAGTGATATGAGTGGAGTCTTGGCATGGACCTAAGCATTCTCCAGGCAGATGGAGGGAGCACTTCAGTCCAGTGGTCAAGGGAGTGTGTGCTAAAGAAAAACTGGGGAGACTGGAGGGGTAGGAAGTACAAATCTGAGGGCCTCATGAGTCCAACTCAGGAGTTACATTATTCTGTGGGCATCTGGAACAACAGACATGTAGAGAAACAGCGAGGTTATGATGGTAGTGTGGAAGGATCACCTGAAATCCAACAGGTGACTGAGAGGGAGGCTGGTGGGAGCAAAACTTCTCAGAGGCTGATCACTGTCCTTCACATGGCCCAAGTGCAACCTGCCCATGGCTGCTCTCTTTCTAACACCTTCAGGCAGGAAACAGTGCCAGCCTCTGTGTTTGCAATAAGTTCAAACTCAGGAGAGCTACATTGTTCTCAACAAAAGAATTCTCTCTCCCCTCTCTACCAGTGTGATGGGAAGTTCTCTAGCTCAGCAGATACCAAGTAGGTGTGGAGATGCTTGCCTCTCCTTGTTGTGGCCCCCTTGAACCTTTACAGGCTATTCTGATGGTAAATTTCAGATGTCAACTTGGAGAGTGTTTTGGGATAAGATTCCCATTAAAATTGAGGAAATCTAAGTGAGATAGATTGCCCTCCATGATGTGGGTGGGTCAAATCTAAACAGCTGAGAGTCTGAATAGACGAAAACTCAAAGAAGGAATTCTCCAGCAGAGATTTTGAACTTCATCTGCCTGTAAGACTACACCATCAATTGGAATTTGCCAGTTGCCATAATTTTGTGAGCCAAATCCTTATAATAAATAACAAATAAGTCAGCATCTTATTTTTCTGCTTCTCTGGAGAACTATGAGTAATACAGCTATTATCTTGATAGATTCCTATAATTGGTTTATAGTTCCTTGGTAGTGGCACACTACCTCCCACTGGTCTAACAACCTTAATGTTTTAATCTAAATGCAGTTGCTGGAATAGTTCAACTCTTTTTTAGTATTTTTAACATCACTGTTTCCCCCAATATGTCTCGTTAGGATGTAGGACTCTTATGCTTTAGTTTTTCTCATCATGAAAACTTAAGCCAAAATTCTAAAGTGCCATCTAATAATAACCTGATCTCTTATGCATAAAAATGTACATATTGATGAGATATTTCAGGCAATATTTTATATGACTTCCTGAATTGCTAGTAGAAGATTTACCTGGGTGACCTCAAGAAACTGCGCCAGAGGACCGTGCCCTGTGGAGTGACACTTGAACAAATAAAGAAAACAAGTCTTATCCATGTTTCTTCCTCTAAAGGTCAGAATTTAAACCAGAGTCCAGAAGAAGTCTCACAACCAAGGGTCACAAGACCATAGCTACACATTTTATATTCAGGAAAGTGATGAGTTTTACATAGTTCTACTGATTGACTGGGTTATTCCCTGCCAACTTCCTGAGTATTTTTTCTATGTGTGAATCTCTGTGTGTCTCTATTCTTCTGCTGCCTTGGAGTTGATTTTAAGTAGGTAATTCAGGTTCAAAGTTTTAAGAGAAAGGATTGAGTTGGTTTAGCTAGTCACCCTCATTCATAGAGGGCAGAGTTTTTGCACCTGGCCACCTCATATTTTGTTGACCAGACAAGGTTCAAAGCCTCTGGGTTAGGAATATACCTTCATTCAGTTTTCTGGGAAGAGGAAACTTACATGGAGCAAAATGTGACTATGTATACCTACAGAACCATACCAATACCATTTCATGGCATACCTGCCCTTTCTCAGACTTCTCTGCTTTCTATGATGGTAACTAATAAATTGTTAATGAATCTATGAGACTATTATCAATAAAAGGTAGTAGAACATGAACACCCCCTCTCTTTTACATGGTGGACATCTCACTGTTAGATCCATTATTTTCACCTCTTGTCTATTTTAAATGACATGTTTCTTTGATGATAGTATTTAACAGAAATAGTCAAAAAATATTAGACCGTAATGAGGACCAAATATTTATCAATAACTCTTGGTTTCTCAGATGCATATACCACCAACACAGAGTCAATAACTCAAGTTCTGTAGAAAATTAATTGTTTGACTATTGATGATTTACATCTTCTATCTACACACTCATCTTTAAGATTTTAAAGTTACTGTAAGCAGGATAAGCATTATTTTATGCATCATCTTCAGAGTTTGGGCAAGATGCTGGGTATCCATTGTGTATGTGACAAGGGAGACAGTTCAACTCTCACACACACCATTTACCCAGGTCTCTTCAGCCTCCCATTGCCTCTGCAATATTCAGAGAAACTGAAAAGAAAAAAACTTATTGCAAACTGCTCATGGTGCTCTCAGCACTGTCTTGTGCTTTTTGTAACAAGATTATAAATTCACTCTCAAAGAATTATAAATTTTTCTTCTATTTTTAATTTTTAAAGGTGGTAACTAAGGTCATGGGCTCTCTTTTACACAAGTTTGGGCTTGAATGTCATGATCAGCAGCCATTGGGATCCTGTTTTAGGTTATTACAGTCTCTTTGTGCCTTGCTTTCTTCAATGTCAGACTGGGCTAATACTTGTCTGGAAAGGTGGTTATGGGATTAGAGATAATTGTGCATGTCAAGTGTCTGGCACATGGCAAGCTGTCCTTTACATTGTTATTTGGAGAGGTACCGTGGTCAGTTGTTTACATTTAAAAGACATTCACATCTCAGAGTCTGATGTTGCTTGAAAGCCTTCTTTCCTGCTTGGTGTCTGACTTTCCCTTTTCTTATTGTTCTAAGAATACTTCTCCTTTTGGGTCATTGTAAATAGTAACAATTGTTTGGTTGTTCCATCCGATGGGAGAAGGCTTCCTGGAGCCTGGCTGACAGAGCTCCTTGTCTGATCTGTCTAACAGCTTGGGAGCTGGAGACAAGACCCAGGGAGCTCACTTCCTTGTCTAGGAAAAGAACAGTGTCTCCAACTAAAATAGCTCCTCATTTGGCAAACGGCTCCAAGAATAAATGCAAAGGAAATGAGGGTAAAAACCCACTGTGGGGGTTATTAAGGCAGAATGCTTCCAATAATATAAAGTTTGTAGGAAGCAGCAGTAGGTATGACACCACATGAACCATTGTTATGCCAATTTCAGCTTATAAATTGAATAATAAGCCAAATGGGCCTATTTTGATGAATTGAATGTATTTTATTTAAAGAAATATGCTCACAAGGCTGCCTTTACAAACAAGGATAACTTAGTCAAAAACACGAAGACCAAACTATCTATGGAGTTTGATAGAAAATCGGTTAATGTTTTGGCATTTAACAAATACTACCCTTTAGCTCCTTCCCATCTATAATAAAGCTTAGAATAAAAACCATGTGACGTTTTCTGTATCTTTCCAACTTTTAAAAAGTAAAATGGATGCAAATTAGAAATTAAATTTGGAGAAAGAAAAGCAAGAAAAATATTGCAGTAGAATAGAAGCTACTTGAGTAATAAAATTTTACTTTACAATTAGTTTATTGTTAATTTCAATTGTTTCTGTTCAAACAAGAAAATGACCTTTATCAGTGATGAAATTTGTTGGTTTTCCTCTTTACTGACCAGTTATCTTAGTCACAACAATGTCAAAAGTTAAAGAAAATTCAAATTCCAATACAAATTCAGGATCAACTCATTAATGGTGTTATTGGACAAAATTTCAAAAATGTCATCTGGTGTGACTTTTCAAACATTAGAAACTTTATTTCCATAAACAAGTTACAATCCTTCATTCATGAGAAAACCAGTTTATAAGAAGGCTACATCCTGATCTGCTGAAAAACTACTAAATATCTGGAGAAGAAAGGTGTCTAATGAACTTTATAGTCCTGCGTCAGAAAGGAAGAGGGGATATATGTCACTTAACGGCTATCCAAACTATTATAAAGCCACTGTAATAAAAGCAGGAGGATACTGATATAAAACAGATAGATCAGTGGAAAAGAATAGGCCATAGAAGTAGACCTAAATTTACCTGAGAGTTGTAGACACTGGGAAAGGATATATAATAGTCATTATATGTCTGCAAAATACATGCAGTAATGGAATTCGAGTAATTGACTATCCATACATAAGAAAATAACATTTTACTCATTTCCAAAATTAAATTCTAAAAATATTTAGCAACTAAATATAAAATGGAGAAACCTATAAAGATAACAGAAGAAATTTTAGGAAAACACTTGACCAGCAGAATAGTACATAATAGTAATAAATTGAAATAATAGTAAATAATTCAATATATGTTAAAGAAACTATTCTCAAGTACTATGTAGCTTATAAAGGATACAAATGGAAGAAAGCTAGTTAAATAAAAGTATATAATTTCTACATAGTATAAAGCAAAGAAACATGATATTCTAAGAAACAGTATTTATCATACCTATAAGACAATGGCTTAGTATCTCTAATACATGAGGAGCTCTTACAAATTAATTAGAAAGTGGCAAATGTGAATAGTCAGTTCACGGCAGACAAAAGGCAAAGGGACAATAAACATAAGATGTTTGACATCAGTATTAGTAATGAGAGAAGCAAAACCTGGGTAGCACTCGGAATGGGAGAGGAACGGTGTTCCTGCTGAAATGATATAGTGAGGCCTAACATTCACTTTTGATGAAACTTTGGCATAAGAGTTACTCTTGAATACTAGGGTGGTTCTATATTGCTTTAGCTCAAAAAAATCTGCTAGCATTTATCAAAATGTAAGAATACATACTTTACTTACCATCTCACTTCTGGATAGTTACACGACAGAAATAAAAACGCAAATATCCCAGCTACTTTCTCTCTCTCTCTCTCTCTCTCTCTCTCTCTCTCTCTCTCTCTCTCTGTGTGTGTGTGTGTGTGTGTGTGTTACTGGCTGTGCAGATCAATGGATTTCTTCTTTGGCCCATTCATATATGCACATAACACGTATTTGAAGGAAAGTAGAAAGAGCTGCAGATGAACCTGAGGAAAGTGGCAAACTTCAGTCAAGCTGTTAGGTTCTAAAACCAAGGGAAAGCAGGGCCTCCACTTCTGAGTGGAGGACTGAGATGCTGGCAAAAGTAGCTGTGGCAAGCCGGGTCAGGCAGGGCTTCAGGCAGCCTGGCAGAAGTTATCAGGACCTAAAAATGGCACAGAAACTACCAGATCCTGTGCCCTGGGGCTGACAATACAGACAGGTGTCTAGGACCAGGGGCCGAAGCCTAGACAGTGATGTCCCAGCAGTTGCACCACTATGACTACCGAGGACCAGATGTTACTTTCCACTCCCGCTCAGTTTCTTAGCTCCACATAGATCCACTGAGATTTAGTCACAACTACAGGAAAAAGAAAGGTATTCCATATAAATTAAGGCTGAGTTTTCTGCTAAGTGGAGTTAAAGAAAAATTAAATTTTATTTCCTTCTCCACGAAACTCCAGATTCGTACCAGTCATGTGGGTTTTATATTCTTATAGATGAATAACTTAAAAATTCTTAAAGGAGGCTGCCTGTCCCTAGGGGAAAAGGTTGTATA
Source organism: Dasyprocta punctata (assembly GCA_004363535.1). Taxonomy (NCBI): domain Eukaryota; kingdom Metazoa; phylum Chordata; class Mammalia; order Rodentia; family Dasyproctidae; genus Dasyprocta; species Dasyprocta punctata. The sequence continues at coordinate 44,033 of RJWM01002416.1, forward strand.
GTTGGAATAGGAGAGACTATCGGTTTTACTTTGACCCCTTCTGTATTGTTTAATTTGTTAAAAATAAATAGGCACACTCATTTATGGTAATTGACTAAGATAGTATAAATTGCAAAGACAAAAAAGGCAGTTTCAAATCATTTTGTAGCACATGCTGAAAGTCAGGACACAAAATGCCTCTTTGGGGAAATTAATAGTATCTTCAAACATCCATTTATTAATTTATAATATGAGGATATTGAGTTAACTGATTGGTAAACTTCTTTGCTTCCTGAAAATTCTCTTAGTGAGTTTTCTGACTTTGAAATATACAACTAGGTACAGTAGAAAAGAGTCATTTTTGTGAGGCACCTGGAATAAGTTTTCTTATTCTTTAGATTCTCCTAATTTATTGTTCTAAAGTTAATGACTACAAGAACTACAGTTAAAAAAATAGAATTGTTTCAAGAAATGGGGACTTGGTTATCAATCTCAGGTCTGTCAGTCATTTTTGGATGACCTTTAGCAAGACATTTTAAACTACTTTGGTTAGATTATACCTGTGCAGCAGATACTCCCAAACTGGCTGAACATGAGAATTAGTTGGAGATCTTTAAAAAACTACACATTCCATACTCCTAAAAGAAATGTATACGAATGTTCACAAAACACGTATATGAATGTTCACAGAAGTGCTATTTGTAATTACTGAAAACTAGAAACAATTTGTATGTCAGTTAAGAATAGAATGAATAAAGAAAGTGTTGGTGTGCTCATATGATTAGATACTATAGATTAGGGGTTGGCAGGCCTTTCTGCAAAGAATTAGAATTTTGCCACACTTACAGTCTCCAATTAAACTCTGTCATTGAGCTAGATGTGGTGGGGCATGACTAATCTCAACACTCAGGAAGCTGAGGCAGAAGGATCACAAGTTCAAGGCCAATGTAGTCTGCATAAAGAGTTAAAGGCCAGTCTGGACTACATAGATCCTGTTTTAAAACCAAATAAACATCTACAACAACAAAAATAAACCCCCCAAGCATGACTCCACCATTACAGTATAAAAATTGCTGCAGAAAATACTAAAACAAATTAGCCTGAGGCGTTGCAGTAAAACTTTATTTGCAAAATAGCAACTTGATCCCATCCTACAGAGCAATGAAAATGAACAATAACTGCATACAATAACATGGTGCAGAGTGGTGCTGCTACTGGAGCTAGATATGAAAGAACACACTGTGTGGTTATGTTTGTACACAATTTAGAAATGGTCAAAAAGTAAGTTTTTGAAAATTAATAAAATTAACACTTTGTATACTTACAGAGTTTGTACATTTTTTCCCTAAAGTAAAGCTCATTTCACTGAAAGAGTTTTTTAAAAAATAACATCTCAGGGCCTCAATCTGTAGAATGTGAGTTAGGTGGTCAGTAGTGTGACTTGAGGACCTTTCTTAGTGCAGCTTTGAGGAGGTGAGAGATGTGATCAAGGTCACATTTTGGCAGAGTTGAGGCAGAGCCATTCTCACCGTGCTGGGCCGAGTGTGAGTGAATCCTGCAGAAACCAAGAACATAGGACCTGTCCTTGAGAATCAAAAATTAGCTAAAAAAGCCAAGGTCACATTCCAGACTTGAGCCTCGAGTAATATTTGCACTGTCACCTGAATATTCTCATTGACTTCTGCCACCTGGATGGAACCCAGTTCAGAGCTTGGCAGATTGCTGGAGGAGCTGGGAAGCCGCCAAAAGACTGTCGGAACTCAGCAAGGGCACGGAAGCCAGCTCTGAGAGTGGATGGTTTCAGCTTTCTTTCCAGCTCCCTGACTTTCTTATTAGAGGGCACTGTGATGTAGCAGATGCATCCATATTTGAGGTTCAGTCACACACAACTTTACATCCTGGTTTTGCAACTTGCTTGCAAATTACTGAAGTTTACTCCACTCTTATTTTTCTCATTTATAGAATAGGCATAAAGTCCTCCCCTGCATCTTCCCATATGCAAAGGTCTGTTTTGTTTTCTCCCTCTTTTTCTTTTCAGTCTTCATTGAGCCAACATTTATGTGCCAAGCTCTGTTAAACATTTGGCAAGTGTTGTCTCATTTAATCCTTGTCAACAAGGAAGTTTCATTTATGATCTTCATTTAATGCTGAAGAAAATAAGTATCAGAGAATTTAAAATGACCTGTCCAAGGTCACACATGTAGTAAGAAGTGGAACCAATTTCCCACTGAGGAAGTTTGGAAGACAGAACTCTTGGCTACTGTTTGTGGAGATGACAATACCTGGCAATAGTGATTGTGTCTGTTCACAGATAAAATTTAATAGAGGTTAATTCTGCACTTCTCTTCAAAGATCTAAGTATTGGAACTGAGGCTCTGCAGTCAAACACCATGGACTGTGGGCAGGGGATGCTGCTCAGTGACAAAGCGCACCCATGAGACCCTGGGTTGGCTCCCCAGCCAAACAAAAACAACAGAAACTTACCTGGATTTCACAAGCCTGGCAAACCAACTCTTCAGCAGCATAACGAAGGCACTGAATTAGTCAAGCATTTATCCTAGGCCAAATGAATTTGTATTAGCTATGACTGTGAATGCTTCAAACAGAAAATAACTTTAAAATATTTTTGTTCTAAATTGTTATGAAAAAGTTGCATTGTTTTTAATCATCTGGAGAGCCTTTCGGACTCAAACTTTTTATCAACTCTTTCGGCATTTTATTTTTTTTTCCACTCTTTTTTATTTGTTATACAGGTTAATGGGTTTGGTTTTACTTTGGCACATTTCATACACACATATAGCATTCTTTGATAATGTTGTCTCTCTTTTAAAGATATAAAACATAGATGTTAATTTTTTTCTAGTTAAACATCTCTCTGCATGCACACATGTGTATGTGGACACACACACGGGCACACACACATAGACACGCACACTCACCATGGCCCACCTTGCAGCTCTCTTCTGTGCCTTTGCACCTGACTACGTAGTCCCAAAGATATCCTTGAAAGAGCGTTCTCAACCTAGGTGGGAAAGCAGAGGTTTTAGTTGATTTATTCAGATCTCTGCAACAATACTATTTTGTTACTCTATCAGTCCACATGACATTGAAGCTTAAGACACAGTTATCTCCTGACTTGATATGAATCCCCAAGTTCATGCAGAACTGAATCAGCTATTCCAACTTTAGCAATCCATGCACTGTGGCATCTTTGCTAACTTAACAGATAATGCTGGATTTTCTACAAATTGAAAAATGGTGATGGTGATGGTGATATGGTTATTGGTAATAGAGCTGATAAAATACAACCCCTTATTTATATGAGATTTTTCTTATAAATGAAAATAAGGAATCAGATTTGCAAATCATTTGGCCAACAAGTCTATTTGGAAGGCACAAATGATAAATTCTCAGAATAAAGTAACAACTGGTTTTTATATTGCTTTTTTCCCTATTATGTGCTCACATGTAAAACTCCAGCAATATTTCAGAGAAAGTGAGTTTTTGGAGGCATTTACAGAATTAAAAACAAAGGTTAATTTTAATGAACCAATATTTTGCTTTTGATGCAAAGATTAGCAGAAGCTGAGAGTAATATTTAAAATCAGCTGCTAAAATATATGTGATACGTGTTCAAAACAGTACACTTTAAAAACAAACTATAAAAATGTTGTTAATTTTGGAAGGCACATTATCCAATAAGGTTGAAAGATTTACTGTTCCAGTATGAGGAGTTTGGAATTCCAAAACACAGAGAATTGACATTTTTATTGTTTTGCTTAGTTTAGTTTTATTCCAGGAAGTTAGGAGACACTGGGCCAGACAGTATAGGTGACAAGCCATGATGTGAATGCTTCTCATCCAGAGTCAGGAAATACTCCCAACCCTGCGTGTGATTCTCTGCAAAGCCTGCTCTTTGTTTTGGTTTCATCCATTTGTTTCTTTGTGTTTAATTCTATGTAATGTGTACAGATGAGTAAATTGCAATTTCAGGACAATATGCCCACTGAAGAACTTGTTTTTATGTTATCAAGGACCAAATGAAGAAACTATCACTGATCTATGTGATGTTGTTTGATGCAAACTGAAGATCTTCTGCTATGGTAGCTTTACAAAGGGCTTCATAATAAAAATTTGTCAGGTCACCCACATGTACATATATACATATGATTGTTCTTTAAGTGAGTTCAGATTTTTAAAAACATTCACTGAAAATCAATTTTAACAGTGAATACATTTTGAACTTGTTTTTTTTTTTCATTTGTTGGTTTGTTTTTGTCTTTTTGTCTTTTTGAGACAGGGTCTCACTATGCAGTTCATCAGGCTGGCCTTGAACTCACTTTGTAGCACAGGCTGGCCTCAAAATTACAGGCATGTGCCACCACGCCCAGCCCTTAATTTGTATTTTCTTAGCTCTGACCATTTTGGTCATGCAGATGTTGAGAATTGAAATTTCAGAATATCTTTCTTCATCTTTTTGACAGTGATTCATCCTGTTTTTTTTAATCTGCCCACTTGGGAGGGTCATGTAAATTTCTCTTGGAAGACTAGAGTTGGCTTCAGTTCAACTATCACATTCTATACAGGGCACCAAATGTATACTACCCTTATTGCAAAAAAAAAAAAAATATATATATATATATACACACATATATAATGCATTTTTAAATTATTGAATAATGCCAGTGGAAACTAGCAAAATTATTTGTGCTTCTTTTTTTTTTATTTAAGCGAAGAAGGAAAAAAAAGACATATATAACAAAGACAACAAGCAAAAGAGACAAACAAATGACTAGAGTAAATGCACAACAGTAACATTGCAGGTTTACAAAACAGGATGATAGAAACTTGACAATGGTTGCAATACTGCGTATTGTTATCTTCAAAATGATTACTTACATTAACAGATATAAACATGTAAAACTGATCCAATCATATGAGTATTAATTGTTCTTTCTCAATAACAAATACATTCAGCAGTGTTTTCATTTTAGTTATCTTACATATACATATATACAGATTTATATCTTTTCCTTTTCCCTTTTCTCTTTCCTCCTTTTCCCTTCCCAATTACTTTTGCTCTTTGAGCTGCTTTTTGCCCTTACATAGTATTTATTATAGATTTTGGATCATATATACTTTTTCCATTTCTTACACTAGGGAGACAATACAGTATTTATACATGTGGGTTTGATTTATCTCACTTATGAGTACGGTCTCAAGTCATGACCATTTACTGATAAAAGTCTCAATGCAATCTTTCTTGATAGCTGAGTAGTACTCCATTGTATAAAAATACCACATCTTTTTTATCCATTCTTTGATTGATGGGCACTTGGGTTGTTTCCAAGATCTGGCTATTACAAATTGTGTTGCTATAAACATGGGTGCACAGATATCACTGTGGTATGTTTTCAGTTCTTCTGGGAAAATGCCCAGAAGTAGGATAGCTGGGTTGAATGGGATATCTAATCCTAGCTTCTTGAGGAATCTCCACACTGTTTTCCACAATGGTTGCACCAGTCTACACAAATTTATTGAAATAACACAAAATTATAGTAAAAATCTTTCTCCTACACATATTACTGATACAACTTTAGCTACATTATTTCAAACCAAACAAACAAACTACAGTAGAATGGTAGTCTGTTTATGATGCATTTTTCTTACAAAAATATTACTTTTTCTTTAGTTTCATTTTTAAGGCAGATATTTGCTTGCTGGTTCAAGGGCAGAATGTCAGTCCTCAGGATTTGAAGAGAGAATTGAGGTGTTGACAGAGCCTTGCTCTTTGGAAGCTTTGGGGAATAGGTCCTGTTTTGCTTCTTCAAACTTCTTACACCCATAGGCATGCCTTGGTTTGGGGCAGTAAGACTCCAATCTCTGCCTCTTTTTTACATGGCCAACTTATCCAGATGTCTATATTTCATACAGTTTTCTTTTTGTATGTTTCTTCCTCCTTTTCTTATAAGAGTAGTTATCTTTGGGGATTATTGGCACCTCTTATTCCTTATGACCACATCTTAACTAATTATATCTGTAGAGGATATTCCAAACAAGGCTATTCTGAGATATTGGGGGTTAGGACACCAATAAACATTTTAGAGAGTCACAGCTCAAATCATAACACCTGCCATACACCATTCTAGGTGCTGGATTATAGTATGAATGGAACAAAGTTCGTGCTCTGCAAGTTGAAGGAGATTGCCACCAAACAAACCGAACCCTGAAGTATCAGGTAGTGATAAGTGCTGCATGGACAATTACACAAACAAAGATGCAATTAGATTAGATGGTCAGAAAGAGCATTCCAGGGTGACCCTCAAATGGGACAAGAAAGTGGCAGCCATGCACAAATGGAGAGGAGGATTCCAGGCAAAATCTTCCAGGAGGGAATCTGTCCCTATCCCACTGAGCACATCAAAATCTGTTAACATGAAGAGTTTCTGTTTTTTCCATGAATTTATGCACTCCTTCACAAATTATCTGTCTAAATTGGGGCTTCTTGGGAAAATTTTCAGAAAAGCTGTGCACAGATGGGATAGCAATCTAAGGAATGGGACTTTTCATGCTGTAAAACAAAATACTCATTTTTAGTTTGAAGATGACATATTGTTTTATGAACTATGAGGCAATTTTCATAGCACGACAGCTATTTTCCAAATACATACTGAAACATCACGGCAAGAATTGTAGAAAATAAATAAAGAAATTACTAGTGACAAAATAATCCTATTATTTAGGTCAATCCTGTTCCTATCTCCTTAAATTGTATCATCTAATTTGCTTCTATAAAGCATTCATAAAAGGCATTAGGATCATTCAAACAACAACCCATCCTCACCTTTACCTTTAAATTAGTGCAGAAATAATGTAGAAATAGTCATTTTGATCAAATATGCCTATATTTTACAGAAGCTACATTTTCCCAAGAACCTTGCTGCCCTTTTTAATTCTATAGACCCTATTGTATAATACACAATCTTCGCCTGAGATCTAAGTGGTTTTGTCTCAAAGAAAATTAAAACATTGCATGACAAAATGAAAATGAAGATCGAAGGGCCACAATCTCTTACACCTTTTTTATGCCAGGTTTGGGTTTGCATTTTTAATGCTCCTAGGAAGATTCACAGTAAAAAATAGGGCACCTTTTCGACATCTCTATTGTTTGCAGACATAAGCACATTATATTCACCAAACTATTAACTTTTCCATATGCCTGTCAGTTTTCAAAAAAAGACCAAGAATTTGTAAAAAATATGTGTCAGAATCTGATTCAGAAAGTGAATAAAGTACTCAGCTCCCAGAATAACCTCAGGACTGACCCAGTTGAGTTTGGAATGAGCTTTCTAAGAATATGGTTGTTTCTCAGTGACTCTATGAATTGTCTTGTAAAAAAATTTAACAAGGGCTGAAATCTTTCAAGATATTTAAAATTTAAAACTTCTCACCTTTTCATTCATTTTGGGGGATCAATAAATAAATGCTTAAAAATTAATGAAAGAAGCAGAAATCTTTCTATAAAAAACATTTCAAGAAACATATAGGAGAGTTGCACTTTTTACTGAGTTATATTTTGAATAATTGTGTTAGAAGAAAAATAGGACATTAAACACAAAGTCGATTCTACTCCTTCCCTCCAGGTCAATCAAGACAACCCTAAACAAACCAGGCATGTGTTTGTTCATGTGTGGAAGGGTAGAGCAAAGCCAGACTCTTGGTCGTTTCATCTCTCATCCACACCGAGGCTTCCCAAAAGCATCAGATGCAGGTGTGGGGCACTCAGGGTCCCAGCAGGAGAGAGGTACCAGGAAGGTGGAAGTTACTAAGCATAATACACCAGCACAGCCAGAAATGAGGTCAGTTCTTATGCCACAAAGTTTCTGTTGCTTCCTAAAGGCATACAGTGACAGTTTCTCAGAGGACTGAGTGAAGCCTGGTTCCTTAGAAAAATTAACAAATGAGCTATGAGTAGATGGTTAATATTACCAAATAGTACTAAACGGTTAACAAAGACTGGTAGACTCAAAGCTCCCATAAATGAGCTGTTAAGAGTGAAATCTCCGTGGTTTCTGAGAATTGAGATCTAACATACAGCCTACTCCAGTGAAAGCATCTATCTCTGAACATTATTTCAGAACAGAAAGGTGAAAACCTAAAAGAGGAAATCTTTAAGAAAGCTATCACTTTTTTGTACCTTTTAAAACATTGCATGCATTTATGAGGTACAGAATGTACCTATACAATGTTTTTGATCAAATCAGTGTAACTGGCATTTCTATATCCTTAAACATTTATCACTCTGTGTGTGAGAGAAATAGAGATAGAGAGACAGAGACAGAGAGAAAAAAAAAAGAGAGAGTTGGGAGTCTTTGAACTCTTTCTTCTACTTCTTTATAAAGTATATAAGAAATTGTTACAAACTATAGACCTCCTGCTGTACTGCAGAACATTCTGTTTTATGTCTCAATCAAAACAAGACTCAATTCTTTGGTTCTAGAAGTATGTTGCAAGAACAGGTGCAAGAATCTATTGCCTTTTTCCTGTCTCTCAGTGTTCACATGTGAGTGAGCAACAGAAGATGGAGTATATTGCAGACAGAAAAATCACGGTCTTGAGATAGTTTGTTGCTTTCAGAGCAAAACAAGAGTTAGCGTTGGGGAGCAAATAGCAACTTAGTGTAAAGATAAATGCAAATGCAGGTGAAGGTGTACTTCCTTCACAGAACAGCACCATCCCACTGAAGTATCTGAGAGAACCTGGCTGCAGTGAAGTTTTCTATCTTTTCTCACATCATTAGGACTTGCTACCAAAGCTGCCTGGCCATGGAGAGTACAGGCCACAGTGAGTTTTCAGGTCTCAGTAAGGACTGAGAATGAAAATAAGACAAAACGCTTGACCGCTGTGGATTATTTCAGAAAAGTAAGGTAGAGCTGATATCATGAGTCAGACATCCCTGAAGTTTCAGAGGCCTTTCAGTCCTGTTTATGGGGTGGAGCACACCTCCTCTTCCTTGTCATTCATTCCATGGGCTTCTCTGATTCTCTCTGTCCTTGGTAATATCTTCTGTTGAAGTCTTACACTATGATTCTAAAGTAGACTTCTCTAGAGTAGGCAGATGAACTTAATCACGATGGTTCCCTAAACACGGACCAAACAAAGTAGTCATAAATGAGATATATGTGGTGTAAGCAACCTCGTAGTGAAGAGGACTAATTGAGGTGGAAGAGTCCTAAGTTATTTAAATCAGAACTCTGCATGGTTCGAAGTCACCCTGGTTGTTTACTTCTGTGGTTTTAACCACAGCAGGTCCCACATCTATTGTTCAGAGGAAACATAGTGGAAAAAATGGAGCACTTTAGTCATAACCAAAGTAAATCAGTTGCTAGGTCAGAGAGTTGGAATTAGAAGAAGGGTGAGATAGGGATTCTGTTCTGTATCATTATTCTGAACACCAAGATCTATCCCTAGTGTGAGGGTCAGAAAGTTGCAGTCAACAGGTCAAACACAATGCAATCCTGAGAACTAAGTCTTTCTTTTTTCATTTTAAGAGGAAAAGAAAGAAGAAAAAGCGAAGAAAAAAAGGAAGACAAGAAGAATGAGGAGGAAGAAGAGTGAGAACTTGTATCATCAATACAATCTAAAATATATATCATTTAACTTTTCACAGAAAAATTTGCTGATATTTGGTATAACTTTAAAATTTTCTAGGGCTCTGAAATCACTGAACATAACCACTGATAAGAGAAAAGGGTATGGAGGGCAGAACCAGACCTTTAGGAAGCATATGAGCCTGGTGGCTGGAACTCAATGCCACGTACCTGGAGGGGTGGATAGAAAGCACAGTCAAGTTCTGGGCATAGCAGAAAAAGGGGATATAGTGAAGATGTGGGTGTTACAAAGCACCTGGATCAGCTTCTAGACGAACCAGGCAATTGTTAAGAGTTAAGGAAAGAACCGAAGTTCTTCAGATTGAGGTTACTATAGTTGCTTCCCAGGAGAAGCCAAGCTATGACAGTCAATCAGCAAGAAGGTGGGAATGCAGATGAAAAGAAGGAGAGTCACAACATAAAGGTTGGAAGTATAAGGCTTTCCCAGGAAATCTTATTTAACAAGGAAAGAGGCACCAGAGAGGCAACAGGGAAGTTCTGAGAGAATGTTTAGAAAAAAGATTGAGTTCCAATGGTAAAACACTTGGATGTCAAGCCATTTGAATGTCAGCATTTAAATTCATTCAACCAAGATTCTTTTCCTGATTTTTATTTTACTTTATTTATGTATGCTTTGCTCTATGGAAACCTTGTTTGTAAATCTGGAAACCCTGCATCTTGGATGTCTTCCTAGGTTCAGGATCAAGGATCTCCTCGGAAGATAGAAATGTTCAGATTTCCAGACACAAAATTATAAGTTGACTCATACTTCTAAAAAATCAAACTTATAAATCGTACATTTAAATGAGCACTCGATAACATTTGTATTCCATTTGTCAAATGATAATAAGAACACTCAAGCACCTGCCACCAGCACAGATAATAGGATACTACCAATATTTGTGTTGCCCTGTGCCCACATTGATGAAATTGCCCTCTTTTTCATTTCCTCTTCCCAAAAAACAACAATCTGATGTTTATGTTAGTTGTTCCTTGTTTTTCTTTATAGCAATACCATGTATGGGTGGATTCCTAAAAATATATTGTTTAATTTTACCTGCTTTTGAACCTTATATGGATGGAACCATATGCATATTCCTCCTACTTGTTCTTGCTCAATATTACTCAGTATTTGAGATCCATCCAAGTTGATGCTTGTAGCTAGTAATTAATACATGTGCACGGAATTCTACTCTATGTTATCTATTCTACTCTTGATGGCCATTCCTCTTGCTTTTTAAATTGGACAAAACTTATCTCTTCCAAAGAAGACAATAAAATCAATACAAAAAAAAAACAAAAAACAGAAAATGAGATACCACTTAAGGATGCATTTCTTTTAGTTCATAGAGCATTTTAAAGTCCAGCACCTCTCTTCTTAGAACTCTTCATTCTTGTACGAGTATAGCAGTTGCTTATAAATCATGTTCAGTTTGATTTGCTATGACACTAATCTGTATTCTTCTCGAGGATTTGTTTTTTTCAAATCACCAGTTCCTGGATGGAGTTGAAGGGCTTTTTTGCTACTTCAGAAACTGCCTGTGTCCTTTTGCCCTTACCCTGGCCATTAAGAACATTCAGTACACTTCCGTACTAATCAGTCTCAGATTGTGTTTCACAACATTAGGGCAAATACCTTTGTAGAAGAGTTTCCTTGCATACCTCTGGCTGCTAACAACACCTGACTTAATGTTTGTAATCCAGCTGTTGTGGACACAAAGTAATTCTGACAGTGATAATTTTATGCTATTTATCTTCATTGTTAGACTTTTGTTCTTAACTCTATTATAAGATCAATTTCATCTATGAAATCTTTATCAGCATGAATAAAAATCACAAATGAAACTGAGTCATTGTCCCTTCATGTTTTGATCCCAGTTAGAGGACATTTCTCAACTCCTGCTGCTGCAGCCATTCATCCATTCCCCCAGAAGTACCACAGAGCACCAGTGCACAGTCCCAAGAGAAAGTCACCACTGTGCAAGTCTCATTATCTAATAGTATTTGAAACTATTAACTATCATTTCATCCCTTCCTACAGAACGAGGTAAAATATTTCTGAGAGTGGTGGAACATTTTGCTTCTCTGACCTTTCTCTAAGCCCCTTTTCCTTTTTGTTGTATGTTTCACAGACAGGTTACAATTCTGAATAATTACCATATGTTTGCCTCCCCTAGAGAATGACCTGAGTCGCAAAATCTCATTTTTAAGGTTCTATGCTTAAAGCAATCAGTGCCATAAATTATACATTTGTTACTTGATATGCATCTTCCAATAGGTAGTCAAAAGCTATCCCACATGCATACTCATTTTCACATTAAAGGTGAAAGACTAGGAACACCATCCCCAAACACTGAGAGACAGATACATTTCTTTTGAAAACTCTGCTTTTGCTTGGTGGGAAGTTTTATTTCTATCTTCAGAAACATCATTTTAGATGTGCATAATCAGTTCAGCAAACTGCTTTTTTTAGTGATGAATAAATATCAAATTAAACTTGCAATTAAAGTTTACTAAAAATCTAGGTTGTTATAATTGTGTTGATGATAAGAGTACAGAAGTAGAAATGATTGATGAAGATTACTAATTATGCAGCTGTGTTCAGAGCACATATGTCTGTAGAGCCACCCACTGCTCTTGAGCTAAAGAAAACACATTGTCCTGGGAAAGACCTTTGTCCACAGCATCGAGATGCAAAATACCTCTGTCACCCCTTGATACTGTTTCTCAAGGTCAACCAGATTAATAGAGTGCTGGAGAGTCATCTCTTCTTTTCCTTCTCATTGTTCTGTTGACTTATTTTTAAAATATCATTGGTGTGAGAAATTATCATGTATTAGTAACAATGAAGAAAAATGCTTCTTATTAGAACTCAGTCTTCTTTCTTCCCTGAATTTTGATTTTCTCTCTTGGCATATTATATTAAAAGTGGCTTATTGGTGAATCTCATGATATTACTAAGAAAAAAAATCATTAAATATTTGACTTGTAGACAGAAGACATGAGTTTGGTCATATTACCTGAAACTTAAAGTAGGAAAACATGCAAATTAGGTAACTCAATCTTTTCACTATATCTTTTGGATTAGTATAAAAATCACATTTCTCTTCTGTATTTTTCGCTTCTACAGAAAATCATTATCCTGTTAAAAACAATTTTACCTACAAAAGAGCAGAAATCCATAAACATTATATAAAATTGCAGTGTAGCATCTCAAACTTTGTTCTCTTATATTCCAGTCATATATGAGTTAGTAATGCAATCAAACAAAAAGAAGAAAAGAAAAGAAAATAAAGAGGGAGAGAGAGAGAAAAGGAGAAAATGTGAAGGAAGAAGAAAGGAGAGGTAGAAGAGGATATTATTACTATTATGATTGTTGACAAGAAATTCTGGGTAGGAAAAATGTTAAAGCTATAGGAAAAAAGAACATGCAAGTATGGAAAAAGTTGTCGTCTGACAATCTCAGGTATTGAGACTACCAAACTGACTGTTTGTGACAATATTTAACCTGAAAATCCTTTTTAATTAAGAAGATACTTACAACTTTCCTTCAAAAGGTGGTTTGGTGTGATGAAAAAGACTAATAATGAATAAACGAATATTTATTTTAGAAGTCAAATGCTTCTTTTGGAATCTCTCTCCATCACTGAAGTGCAAAGTGACCTTGGTGATATTATATAACTTATTTACCATCCTTTCCTCATATTGGAAAATAGTGATAAGGTATTCACCAACCCTACCCACATCGTAGGGTCATCTGAGGACCCAATGAGACCATTTTGTGTCAAAGTTCTTTAAAGGTTGCAAAGCACCAAAGTATCAGATAACATATGACCACAAATACACCTTACACTGTTCCTTGGTCTAGCAGGTAGAAAGTCAAATACGAAAGAAAATAGAGAAGGTGGGTGGTGGCATTTTTATGGAAAATGCAGCCAATCTTATTATCCATGGCCTGATGTTTTTTTAAGTGCTTAATCTCTCTGTCTCTGTCTGTCTCTGTGTCTGTCAGTCTGTCTGTCTGTCTCTCTTTCTCTATCTGTCTCAGCTACTAAGCAAACATCAGAATGGAGACCCAGCCTTGGCAGAAAGAACCTTCCTGATGACCCCTCTGCGACAAGTCAGCCAAGCGCCTCCTGTCACAGCTGGTCAGTGAGTGGTGGTAGACAGATTTGGTAAGGACAAAGGCAGATGCACACCCAGAGCTGCTGACACATCCTCTCTTGCTTTAGACAGCAGCTCAAACTTCTGGGCTCCAGAAAGAAAATAGAAATTTGGAAACAGAACAAAGGGTTTAGCGTGTGGGGCTGAAATTTGGAGGATTAAAAAGGTGTGTGGGGGGGCACCGTTGCTTATTCCCTCCCAGGGCTTAGAAGGTATTTTATCATATTTTAATAAAATACAGTCTTAGTTCAAAAGCTTTGTTTTCACGAGGGTGTGTCCTGCCCATGTGGAAAATTTTCATGACTTTTCCATGCTATTCTGTTCTTCCCTCCTCTGTTCAGTCATTCAGGGTCTTTGTCTACTGTGATCCCAACACATTGATCAAACTGATCAACTTGATTTGTGATTTAAAGCTTCAAAGATCATAAGAGGGAAAAAAAATCAAAATTCTCTTGGAATAAAACCAGTTACTTGCCAGATGTCTGCAAGAAGAGCTCACTTAACCCCTTGTTCCCTAAGTCAGTCAACCAATTTTGTTTAAGGGACTATATAATTAAAGACACTTTTTTTAATTCTGTAATTCAGCAAATCAACTGATATGAGCAGTTTGTCACTAAGGTGGTAAGATTGCTTTTGCACTTGCATCTGTTTCCCACTTGTCCTCTTTCCCTGCTCTTCTGTCTGAGACAGGGGTTGGCAGCTGTTTTCTGTGGTAGGACTTTTAAGCTAGCCTAGCACTGTTGGGTGGGTAAATGTCTTCATCAGAAAATCCTGAATTGGTTTAAAACAAGGAAGGGTTGATTTGAAAAATTCCTTTCCCTGTAGTTTCATCTATGCTTTCTTTTCCTTTAGTTGCTCTGTGATGTGAATCCTGTCCCAGTTACCATAAATGTTGTCATGCAGGCATGAGCTCACATGTAGACACTCCTTTTCACAGAGCCATGATCTTACCATTTTCGAAAAGATGCTCATAGATTCATGCATTAAGTGTCACAATTGACGTTAACTCTCTCTGACATGGCAGATTTCAGAAACAAAAGAAAACTAATGCAACCTGCAGAGGAGCAGCTCTGCCACATTGGTACACCCTATGCTGCCAGGCCAATGGATTCTGAAGTCGCAGTGATCATTTGCCCTCAGGAGCGGTACTCCAGGCTGCCTGGAGTGTACGTTTTGAGCTGCTCTTTTCATCACAATGCAAGAGCATATCACTGCCTTTCCCCTGCAGCACATTTTTAAAAAGCAAATTCTAATTCTTTGAAGACTTAACTTTTGAAAGAAAAGAAAAAAAGAGAAAGAAACCCCAAGCCTAAGCAAATTTTTATCTCTTTGGAAAAATAATACAATCAAACTGGGAATATATTTTAACTCCATTAAGCATGTATTAATTAAAAATAATGTGTCTCTGGAAACAGCTCTCTTTTGATAATTTCCTCAAAGCCAGAACATACATATATATTTTATTATTTTTCCCTTTGCCTTTTAGGTAAGAGAAAAGAATCTGCCCCATGGGTTCTTCGGAAAAGATCATGTTCACATATGCCAGCTGCTTTTTTTTATTCTTAAACAAGATTCTCTACCTCAAAATAATGCACCATAAATTGTTCAAGATGTGATAAAATGCAGTAAATATTTAACTTTTAAAAATGATCACAGTAAAAGATACATTACCATCACTCTCCCTCAAAGCCCTTCCCCTCACTTCAGATACACTTGCCATTTTCTGAAGCAGGTCCGAAGTCCTCTTTCATATCTTTAGTTGTGCTGTGATAGCTGCCTGTATGTCCTGAACTGATTCAAGATGTTTACTTTCTTTGGTTGTTTTGACTTTGGAGCACAGCCAGAAGTCACACAGTGCGAGATCTGGTGAATAAGGTGGATACGGACACACCATAATGTTTCTATCTGACAGAAATTACTGTTAATGTTTTAAACTGATTCAGTATACTAAGGCAGCCATGAAAGGACACAAAAGAGGACTCCAGAACTGCTTCAGAAAGTAGCAATAATGATGGAATAAGTGTATTTGAAGTGAGGGACTCTATTTTGAGGGAGATTAATAGCAATGCTTCTTTTACTGTAATAAACTTTTAAAAGTTTTTATTTGAACATTCACCATACCACTTAAGGTGGGTTAAAAATTGGTAGTCAACTTAAACACCAGCTGAACTGAATCAGCATGGTGCTGAGTATAGATGGCCTACATGAGGAAAGTTGCCAGCGTTAAAAGGAGACCTGGAGAGGAAGAGTAGCATTGTGAGTTCTCCTAAGTGAGTGTTGTTGTTTGGAGCTTTTGGTTCTTTTGGAGCTGTTGGTTCTCCTGAAGGAGCTTGTCATGCTGGCTTCCCTGGTACAAACTTGGCTGTTATTATCAGAGGAGCACTGGACCTTGTGACTGAGAATGGCTGCAGTTCACTTGAGGGGAGCTCTGATCCTTACTTTGAGAATGGTTTCCTGGCTCTGGAGGGGAAGATATGTGCTGTTCAGTCTCCAGGAGAAGTTTGTCACGCTGGCTTCCTGATATGAACTCAGCTATTCTCATTGTTGGAGGAGCTCAGGACCTCAGGGGGAGCTCTGGTCCTTATTTTGAGCATTGCTTCTTGGCTTTAGTGTAGAACGCTTGACCTACTGACACAGATCCTTCACCCTGCTGTATAGACTTTCAAGCTTCCGCTGCTGATCTTGGGGCCTTCCTAGCGCAGATCCATGAGACAGACTTGCATGAGTCATTGTCGTGGACCCCAGGCCTCCAGTTGGACTTGTGGGGGGCATTGTCATGGGCTCTAGGTCTTCAGCTGGACTCATGTACGACATTGCTGTGGGATCCAGGTCTTCAGCTAGATTCTCCAGGACTTTAGTGTGTGGACAGATTTACTGCCCTTTCTTTGTATTTGACTCCTTGTGTGATCATTATAAGTAATATTATAAATTACGTGTCCTGTGTTGTCTTGTTCTCCTTGCAAACCCCTGACTATGACACCACTGTAGCTTGGTGGTAGAGCACTTGCCTAACGTGCAAAAGGCCCTGGAATTAATGCCCAGTACAATCTATCCATCCATCAGTCAAACAATACAAACAAACATGAAACATTTACTGAATTTTTTATGACACCACAGATGGGTAGTAAGTTATCACCTTGGTTCTGCTAAACTACATTTCCCAGAATCCCTGTTCCTATATATTCTGAATAAAGCAAGCTTCGGAGAAGCTCTTGTGGAAGAAAAGAGGGTAGAAGGGAAATGGCGGCCATATTTTGTCTTCTTCACACTGTGGCCTCTGCTGGCTTACCTCACTGTTGTATGACAATGGCCAGCTTGCAACACTTCCATCTTCCCCTGGTCCCTCTTTTAGCTTCTTGGTTTCGTCTCTGCTAAGTAGACAGTAACAAACGGTCCAGTGCACATTAAAGGGCAGGAAAGAAACTCCATGAATTTCTAAGGGTCTGGTCTGAGGCATGCTGAGCTGTTCTTTTTTGACCCATTTACTGGATCATTCAAAAAGTTACCAGTTGTTAGTAGGGCCCAGGGTTTCCATATCTAGACTATTGTGCAAGTTGTCCTTCCATTTGAACCACATGATCCAGAAAATCAAATAGTGCTTAGAATGACAGTGACAGAGATACCGTTTAGAGGTTTCTTCAGGCTTTTGTAGGTGGATCGATCGCAATACAAATCCTTAGTATTTAGAACATCCTCTGTGGATAATGATTCTTCTATGTGAACTAACCTTTGTCTTGCTACTGGGCATTGGTAGAGACTGAATGCCTGGCCATGGCTAACCAAATTACTACGTGAACTGAGCTACCCTTTACTAGAACTGTCTGACCCACCAGGCGATAAATACAAGCATGAACCAGAATGCTCCATTATCAAAGAAATGTGCTGCACATGAAATTGTGCTTGAGTAGGCCTGAAAGGCACTGGTAATTGCCAGAGTGAGTGATCTAACATGTCTATGACCCCCTATTCCTGTTACACTGCTTTTTTCCCAACCTGCACCTGTGTCCTCTTGGGAAGTTTGCTATGACCAGGTGATAAGAGAATATGAAATTCAGGTCTCATTTACTGATAATTCTGCACCCAAACAGACACCACTCAAAAGTGGATAGCTAAAAACAAAATGAACAACTGAGGCAAAACAGTCCCACTCTAGTGTGGACCCAAAGGTCAGTGGTGAAGTGGAATATTTCCAGCATACAGAACTTCAAGTGTACATGTGGTTGTTTCTTTTGCTTCAAAGAGAGATGCCCAGAATACAACTCTACATTAATTCATGGGTCAGATATTTGGAAGGAACATAACTGTAAATTGGTGACAAGGAAATGTGGTAAAGGGGTATGTTGATGACCTCTCAACAGGTGGACCTAGCATGTAAAGACATTTGTGGCCATGTGAATGCTTACCAAAAGATGAACTCAACCGAAGAGGATTTTAATTATCAAGTGCATAAGATGAAACATTCTAAGTTCCTCAGTCAGCTTCTTTCCAAATCAACCTCTATCCTTACCAAACTGACTCATGAAAAATGTGGCAATGGTGGTAGGGACAGAAATTAGGCATGGACTCAGCAATATGGACTTCTATTTACCAAACTCTGTTTAGCCACAGTCACTTCAGGGTGTCTGGTCTGCTAACAGCAGATATGAACAATGAGCTTCTGATGTGGCACCATTCTCAGCTACCAGGTAGGGACTTACTGTCAGGTTGATTACATCAGACCACTTCTCTCATGGAAGGACCAGCATCTTCTCTTACTGGAATAGACACTTCATATGAATATGCACTGACTTCCCTGCCCACAATGTTTCTGCCCAATTTACCATCAAACCCATGTATGCATGACTCATTCATGACCATGGTATTTTGTATGGAATAATTTCTGATCAAGGAACTCATTTCACAGCAAATGAGATACAGAAATGCACTGAAGAAGATTACTGATCTTCGTGTGCTCTTCATCAGTCTGAAGCAGCTGGCTTGTTAGAATGGTGGGACACTCCTTGGCAAGCTCATTTATAGCCCTTTAGGATATGAAGTATGCTCTAAATCATTATCCAGTATAGATTCCTGTCATTTCCTTTGCCAGGATTCATTGGTCAGGAAATCTAGCAGTGGAAAGAGGAGAGGATCTTCTCACTATTATCCCTAGTGATCCTCTTATACAATTTTTGCTTCTCATCCCTATGATAACAGATTCCAATGAACAAGAGGTCTTAGTTCCAAAATGGGAAGCACTTGCACTAGGGTACATGTGATGACTTGATTGCACTGGGGAGCCATCTGACCACTTTAAGTCATGCCACTGAATCATCAGACAAGAAAGGAAGTGACTGTAACTAGCCTGCTTTCACACAGTCAGGAGAACAGTGTTTCAAAATCAAAAGATATTCTAGATTATCTCTTAGTATTCCCATATCCTGTGACTAAAACCAATAGAAAACTATGTTAACTCAATTAGTATAACTGCTTAGTTATCTAGACACTTTGAAAATAAAGATTTGGTTCACCCCACTAGACAAAGATCCATACATAACCTGCTCAAATGCTTATTGAGAATGAAAAGAACATGGCTTAGCTAATGGAAGAAGGTAATTGTAAATAAACATTAACTACAACCACATGACCACCTGCAGACACATACTGTAGTAATTATGAGTATGTCATCTTTATATATATAATTTATTTCACCAGTTATCTATTTATCTTCTTTCTTACCACATATCATCTAAGATGTGTTAATATGTCAGGATGTAAGTTACGGGATATCAAAGAGGAAGTGTGAATCAAGTATGAGGAGAATAAATGTCATTCAGAGTCCAAAAATGACCCATGGGTCTTCTTCTAGGGAAACAGTTAGTGTGGTTTTGATTGTATTTAGGATAGATGTATCATATTAGGATAGAGGCATTACTGTGCTATTACTTTCATCTGGAGATTAAGTATGATATAAGGAGAAGCAGGATTGTCAAAATGTCAAAAGTGGATTTGCAATGAGTCAATTTGAGTAGGCTGGACTCTGTTTCCTAAAATTCCCTTTCCTGTATATTTCTGGGTAGGGTGGGACATGGTAGGGTGAGATTCTTGGGCAAGATTCAGAGGCAGAAGTGAAGTAGTAGCCATTTGAGAATTCATATATGCTGTCTCTGCTCACTCGTCTCTTGCAAGAGGCAGCAGCTGATCCTGCAACTGTTCACCTTCACCTGGATGGCCTGGGCCGCGTGTGCATGTGAGCTCTATAGGGAGGGCTCTGCTCAGCAGGACATCAGTCACACAAGGTCAAAGGCATTAAGAACTGATAAGAATTTTGGACTAATCTTGCGAGCTCCAGCAGTGCCTGGGGTTCCAGACTGTTCTGGCTCTTCTGTATTTTGTACCAATATTCCCTTCTTCACAACCTATCCTTAAATTTCAAGACCACAGCCTTACAGAGATGATTTCACCATGCTTCACAATGACATAAAGTCAGTCCCTGTGTCTGCATATCACACACACGTACACACACACACGTGCATGCACATGCACACACACTAGCATTTTTGCTTTTCTTATTAACCCTTAACTAATACAATATTTTAGTTGAATTTTAAAAGGTTGCATTCTTTTTTAGTAAAAGATTTCTTGACATATAATTGATACTCAATACACTGACATAAAATAAACTGCACACAGTTAAGTTACACAATTTGGTAAGTTTTTGCATCTCATAAAACCATAAAGCCACCACTACAATTAAAACAGTGAGCATATTCATTACTCCCAGAAGTTCATGTGGTTCTCTTTCTATTCCTTTCTTTCTGCTTTCCTTCCCCACTTCCCCAGGCAACCACGGATGTGTTTTCTTTCTTTCTTAGAGTAGTTTGCATATTCAAAGTTTTACCTAAATAGAATTGCACAGTATATACTCTTTGTATGGCTTCTGTCAGTTGGCATAAGTATTTTGAGATTCTCCCATGTTGTATGCTGTTATTTGTTCATTCTATAATAATTTACTCAAAAGGCTAAATTATTAAATGAACAACATTCTTTTCAATTATAGGCCAGTCACAAGCATTTAGATACATTGTGACTGAACATAATTTAGAGAAACAGAAATCCACACAATCAGAAGAGGTATGTCAGGAGTAGTTTCTTATAGCAGGAAGAGCTAGAGATAGTACCATTGCATCAGTCCTACTAGTAAGTGACAGGAGAAAGCTTCTTTAGACAGGGCTTCCAAAGGCTGGACTCAACATCAAGGAGAAATCTTAAGTCAGTAGAGTAGAGATGGGCAGTACTATCTCTACAAGTTATCCTGGGAACCTAGAGAAGAGATGGGAATTTCGAGTGTGGCATCTCCTAAGAGAGACATAAAATGCCATCACCCCAAATAAAGATGAGGCATTCTTGTCTTACTTTTCTTCAGAACTATAAGCATGTGTGTTCTGCAGCCCAGATTCATTCCTTTCACCAGTTTGGCTTTGCCCCAGTTTGCCTTCATATTCCCCAGATCAGCCTTGAGTGACAGATTGCTCCTTGGGGTGCCTTTCACCTCCAAAAGTGAGTCATGAAAAGCAACATAGTGCACTGTGCATTTGATTGAAAATCAAAAGATGTGGATTTTAACCCAGAGCTGTCACTTAATCAGGCATGTGAGTATGTATAGTCAGATTCTTTCTACCTGAATCTCACTTACTCAACTGTAAACTAAATGAAGCAGGCTATGTGATCTTGAAAATTTCTATGCTTTATACATCTAACAGCAGGATACTAACAACCCAGAGTACTAACAGCTGTGATTGTGCCAAGAACAATTTAGACAACCTGAATCAAATCCCCATTAGTAACTGCTATAGACACTATAACATCACTATGTATCTATCCATTCGTCCAGCCCTCCATCTATCCAATTAGTACCAATATGAGCAAGACATTTTGTTTGACACTGGAAATACAAAAATGAATATAACTCCCAATTCACTAAGGGAAGACAAATTTATTCATAACTAATCACAACATGTGAAATATTTAGTAAGTCTATTCAGAAAGCAGATGCTGTTTTGGTAATACCTTGGTCCTCAAAACCTTGTCCAAAATTAGAGAAAGATAATTATTTTTGCTGAAATAATTGAATATAAATACTTTTAGGGCAAAGAGCATTTTGGAAAGTTCTTTTTGAAGACATGAAAAGGAAAGATTAAAAGTGTTAGACTCATGGTCTAGACTCATAGCTATTCTTACTTCTTAACATATCTTCCTGTAAGTTATAATTTCTAACAATATATACTAATTGTTGCAGCCTTGAGAAAGAGAAGAAAATCCAAATTATATTCCCCCATGTCCCTGAATGATTAACAATCACTGTTCCCTTATTGAAAAAGGCCATGAGTTTTCTAAGCAAATGAGATATTATCTAGAATTGGCCAATTTTAACTAATCCAGTGTTAATAACTTGCATTTTTAAATATAAATATGATGATTAAAACTTGAAGTTCATTCTCATGAAACAAGAACACATTTTTGAAGTTTATATAATAAATGCTAAGTGCTCACATATTGGCATCTAAATTCTCCAGGAATGGTTTTAAATCATTAAATTTCTGCTTTCAAAACACTTCTTGATTATTCTCATTTTTTATCAGATTCTAACAGCTGTAAGCTAAAAGAGGAGAAGAAACAGCTTTTTCAAAAAAGAAAACTTGGAAGTCACTTCTATTTTCTCTTCCTAACTTATACAGGACATTATTAAATAAACAGCATGTGCATATTTTAATAAATATAAATAAATTTAGACTTTAAATGCTTAGCTATTCACCAGCCAGAAACTTGGGTGAAGTGTGCTCCTCTACTGACTTCCCCGAAGCCAGCAAGCTGGGTCATGTGGCTGGCTGACCTCCCAGCACCACCTACCTCCAACTCCATGAGATGCCATCAGATCCCACCCAAAGGAGCCAGTCGTCCCCATGAAACAATGAGCAATTCTTAGGAGACACAACCGGAGCTCTGTTGCTGTGGCACAGGAAGGCTCGATAAGATCTCCCAGCCACAGCATTCTTTTGTGTCGGCAGACGCAAGTGGGATGTTCGTTCCTTCTGCAGCCCTTACAGGGCCAGAGGAAGCAGGCTTTGAAACACAATGTTCATTGAAATCGGCTTTCATCTGAGGAATCCCAGGGTGGCTCCTGCTTCGTGATGTGCATTCTGTCTGCAGTTGAGCTCTCCTGATGCATTTCCGTTGTTTGTTCTGGAGGAAGGCAGCACCTTCGTGGACTCACCCTTTTACTAGGTAAAGGGCATCGCATTGTGCCAGACAAGGCGTTATGTGTCAAGATGTCTCCAGTGAGTCTGGAGTCTAGAAGAAGTATTAAAAATAAAATAAAATAAAATAAAATAATAAAGTCCTCTACCATCCTGGCTCACTGATGAAATAAAGGAACACAAAGCCACCCTGATGATTTCTGGTAAGCATGTTCTTGTTTGGTGACCTTAAAAGTGGGAAGTCATTTGTTGCTCTAATTGAATACATTGGGTACAATACACAGGCCAGAAATGGTGGAACTGAATGTAGCTGTCAGGGTCAGCCCAGTAGAACCTGCCCAATGGAACCTCCATGATCCATTGTGGTGTAATTTTGGCTTTTAAAGGACAGAAAGCTGGGAGGATGAAGCAATTCACAGTGTAAATCATAAGTAAAAAGTTTATTCTTTTCATTGTCTAATTTTATAATTTAGCAATTCATTTTCTTTCATGAAGAAGCCATTCTGGATCCAAAAAATTCTCTTTAATTAAGAATTGATCTCAGTAAACACATGGAGAAATAAGTGAACACTATTTAATTCATCTTTTTGTCTAACTAAATATGTTTTCCTATCAATTGTTGCCCTTCTTTCTTTGCTCCAAATCATCAGAGTCAATCAGTTTATCATGCAAAAGGAGAGAAATGATACTCAAAATGGACAGAAAATGAATACTACTTTTTCATTTTCATGGCACTTTTAACTTCCCAGTTTCTCCCAGATGAGGTAGGCATTGTCTATTTTCAACAATAGAAGGAGTCAGTAGAAAAATAACATGGCTAATGATTCCAAAACCTTAAAAAGATCTGGCAGTAGAACACAGAGGAAAACACATGAGACCGGTCCCTGGATCAGCACGTATTCTTCATGATGGGTCCCGTAGGCATGTGGACAAGCACCCAGTCCTTAAACTGACTGTAAATGTTGGCTTTCATCATTTTCAGAAGCCTAAAGTCCTGCATGTGTCTGTGTGTATACAATAAGGCAAATGTGACTGATAGACAAGGAGATACTGATTGAAAAACCTGGATGATGTTTCTTTGAATCCAATGTACTTGTTATGGTCTAAAAGAACAGACATCACTCTTGTAACTGACATAGGACATTAATGAAAATGAGGAAGTACCAAGAAATCAAAATCCTAAGTAAAATCCATGAAAAGAAATAGAATCTGTTCTTTAAGTGGCTAATTTTTATGAGCTAGCAATGGAACTCTATTTAAGTGGCTAATTTCATATGAGCTAGCAATGGAACTCTTGAATTACTAGGAATTTTGCTTAGTCTTCTGAAAAATAAAAAAAGATTGCCCAAACTTAAGTACAACAAAAGTTCCTGATGGCCTTTCCCCTACCTCTGATTTGAGTGTCTTGTGCCTTGTCTCTGATTGCAAACTGTATGCGCATAGACATATTTGCACAGTAGCAAGTGCACATATTTGCATACGTGCACATATATATTTGCTTTGTAATGTGTGTGTGTTTCATTCTGTGAACTATGACCACATAAAGAATGTTCAGAAGAGATATCATATATTATATTAGAGCACATGTTATTCAGTTCATTTTAATTCAGCCAAAAAAAAAAAAAAAAAGAAGAAGAAGAAGAAGAACCAATAGGTGCTGACTACGTGCTGTGTGTTCAGAACCATATAACTTGCAGCAGGTAAATAGATGCATCCCTGTCCTCAGGTACATCACAGCAGTGTGGTCTGAAGGCAATGACAAGAACAGGTGGTTTCAGTGTAATGTACTAGATGCTGAGATAGAATGATACTCAGGGTAGCAACAACCCTAACTATAGGGATCTTAACTTGTCTCATGAGGCAACAGGAAAAGTTTCCACAGGAGGTAGTACCTGAGCTGATACCTACAGCTGGAAAAGTAATTATCTAAGAGGAGAAGATAAGGAAGGAGATTCTATATGGAGAAAGTAACATGAGAAAAAGAAAAGAACCTGAAACACAAAGGCATATTTGAAGACCTATAGGTACCTTGGTGCTGCTGAAAAGTACCAAGTGAGGTCAAAATGGGGCAAGGCATGTACACAGGGGCTGCGCATACCAGTCTTGAAATTTTAAAGCTCCTGTGGGATATAGATAAAATAAATTAGATTTAAGTCTCATCCCTTCTGATACTAAGATTCTTTGACTTTGATAGTGTGAGGTGAGGGGTAAAAACCTAAAATGTCAGTCAAGGTTTTGCTATGATCAAAAGACTTACTTAAAGATGTGATCAATGTCCACAAGAGTTGAAAGCAGCTGTAAAACATTATTGAGAGCTTGGCTTGTTGTTTACACCTTTTAGGAGAACTGTAAAGACTCGGATCATTCCTCCTTAGATGTAACTAACAGGACATCTATAAAAGCCTAGGTCCCCACTACAGTTCTGTGTGTCTAAGAATAAATAAGAAAGAAATCAGGACATGAGATAAAAGGGAGAGGGAGAGGATCAAACTCTGCATGGTAGGTGCAAAATATTGTCAGTGACGTTAAGGTGTGAGATTAAAAATGGAAGAGGAAACGATTTTAAAGATACATGATTTTAAAGATACAAGAGCAAGCTCTTGAATGTGCTCTATAAGAAGTAACAACAGCAAAGATTACTTGAATTTAACAAAGAGTTTAACAAACAGCAGAACTAAGTAGGAATATTGGGATCTTTTTCAGGGTGGAAAATGATAAAAACTACTATTATTAATATAATTTCAAAATAAAGTGGGAAGGATTGCTATTAAAAAAAAAAAAGAGGAGAGTCCGTGGGGCCTTGGGAGAAAGGGTTTTGGAGAATTCCTCAATGCCTCACCTCTCCCTCCATTCTTCTCAAACATCTCTTGTTAATGTCTTGGCAAGGTGGAGGAGTAGGCAACTCTAAAGTGAATAGGATCAGCTATGCAATTTCAAAATGCAAAAGCAGAATCTCTTATCCAAAAACCAGAATACACCATGCTATTAAAGGTCCTAAAATACAAAGATTTTTTTTTTTATTTGTCAGGGAGTTTTGTTTGTTATTATAATGTTCTAGATAAAGAAAAACCAAAATTTAAATTATTTGCATGAATTTCGCCACTCATTGTTACATTATTCAGTGTCGATCTCAAATGCAAATGAAAAGATCTTTAACTCATACATAAAATTATAAAAATCACACGATTTCTATTTTGTACTCACACATATGTATTTTGTTCTCAATAGAGGGGCGGAAATGTTGAAGGATTTGAGCCCAAGTGTTTTAACTTTCCTTGTTAATATATATAGATACTAGCAACATTATCTGTGCCTTATTGATGGCTCAGAAGCAACTAAAACTTAAATATGGATCACCCAATTGGTTGTTCTTTTTCCTTGAGGGTATGGTTTGTAGCATGTCTGTTGATAAACACAGGGAATTAACATGAGTGAGAACAGAGATCCACTGTTTTCTATTTACATCCAAAGCAACTTCTTAATCAAAAGAAAAATGTGGCTGACCCTGTGGGGTTGTCAGACAATCCTTTCTCCCCTGCTCATCTGGTCATAGCCCTAACATCTTCATTTTCACCTTGCTTTATGCCTCAGGGAACTCCTATGCAGTATATCAGCTCTAGAAAACTGTGCTTTGGGGCCATGGTGAACACTGTGTGAATGGGATAATAACAAGTCATGGAAATCATGCACATGGCGTGTATGTTCTCTGCTCATGCATGAGCTTCACTGCCTCAGTTAAGACCTTTCCCAAGACATGAATTTAAAGATGAAATTATTAAGAATTTCAAGTTGACAACAGCAGGTCACCAATTCAGCTCAAGGATCCTTGTATGACTGCATAGTTGGTACATCCATGGAGCCAGCTCTAGGACCAGTAGGCTGATACTCAGCAGTCTCTTAACTATTGTCAGGAGAAATTGCTTTTACCCAGGTGTCATTTCTTATTTGATCACAGAGTTATTTCAGGAAACCTGTTGGCACAAAGCCAACTTCATAGAAACTTGATTATGATTGATTAAGATTAATCAATCACAGGGCAACTTACATGGAAAAATGATTTAGCTCCCTGAGCCAAGGACTTCTTTATTAACTAGTGATAAAAATTCAAGTGATTTAATAGCTTGACGATTATTGCAAATTTAACCTTAGTCACTCAAGATCTTGTAACAGTGACCCATGTAGCTGGCCCATTGCCTATTTTATTCAAAGTCCAAAGAAATCTTTATTTTTTTATTTTTAAATGTTTATTGAAAAGCAACTATACTTCCAC
The DNA here is from genome assembly GCA_004363535.1 of Dasyprocta punctata. Classification (NCBI taxonomy): domain Eukaryota; kingdom Metazoa; phylum Chordata; class Mammalia; order Rodentia; family Dasyproctidae; genus Dasyprocta; species Dasyprocta punctata. Next base: position 71,329 of record RJWM01002416.1, read on the forward strand.
TTCATGGCAACAAAGGAAGACAAACATTATCTATTTTTAGTCTTGAACAGGACAAGTTTAAGCCCAGAGAGCTCCCTGATCCCTGAGGAAGCAAGACGGAACAGTACAGGAGGGACTAGGTTAATGTTACTCCTGGATTCTTCAATATGGAGTATAAGGCACTGGTATACTATAGAAATTTTCATAGGTGCAAAATACATAAAGTCCAGAAACATAGAAAAATTTCTTCTTTTGTTTTGATTGAGTTATAATACCAGCAGTTGGGGAAAACTGCCTAAAACTGAATTTGGTTAAAGAAATTTCTTGGTAATGATATGAATATCTCATGTAGCTTCCTATAAGCCAACTAACACCTATGACTTTTATATGTTAAATGAGAATGCCCTGATGAAGAGGATTAATATTGAAATTTCCTTAGCCAAAAAAGATGAGAGAGCACTCATTCAGGAACTCATAAATGACCCTGCTGACACTGATTGGTAGCTTTAGCCTCTGCATCTGGAGAGTTACATATAGCTGAATCTTGATAATGGCTGGTAAAGGAGAAAAAGAAAAGAATAAGTTTTTTAAAACCATGTATCATTCATAAACTTTAATTTTAAACAGATGTTTATGACTGCCACATTTCCATCAAAATTTCAACCAAACTTACTCAAAAATGAGTCAATTTGCAAGTTAAGAGTTTGTTATCTTCTTATGTTCTCTGTTGACCCCGAGGAATAAATGTTAAATGCTGGATCAGAGCCAGGTGTGGTGGCATACTCTCAGCACTAGAGGCTGAGGCAGGGAGGTTGCAAGTTCAAGTCTAGCCTGGGTAACTTAGCAAGGTCCCATCTCAAAATAAAAACAAAATATAAAAAGGATTGGGGATATAGCTCAGTGCAATGATGCTGGGCTCAATTTCCAGTACCACAAGGGAATTAAAAAAAAAAGCCTGAGTATTGTTGAGTAGCCATAAACAAACAAATGAGAACAAAGGAATGAACTATTGCTGTGAAAAAGTGACTGATCTACTCCGACCATCCACAATCACATTGTAAAACTTCAGGTATTCACAAAGAACAAACTTTGAGCTCCAAGCTTAAAACAGTAACTCCAAGAATACTTACATCACTCAGCACACAGCTTTCAAATTTCAAGTTATACTTCTAAAAAATGTAAATTCATTCAAATACATGGAGTAACTGACTAGAAAGTAGTTACTGATCTTTTAGCTTCGGTCATGATATGTACCCAAAAGTTCAAATCTTAAGAATTACAGAAAGGGTTTCTGAAAGATTTGTTCTACTGTCAGCCAGTAAGGAACAGCTTCACAAAATGCACAACTTATTTTGGGAACATAATTTGATAAAAGCTTTAGGATAGGAACTCTCCTTGAGATGCTACCCTGCTTTAATATCCAAGTTGATGAATCATGACTGGAGTTAAGAGTCCCATAGTTTATCTGAGGCCTTCTCCCTAATAGATTACATTAGGCTTTATCACTTACTGAGATAAAGCAGGCTATTGTTCTGTGCACTCTCAGTTGTGATTTTATCCCAGAAATTTGTGCACTCAACCCAAGATGTATATCAATTGATCTTAAACTCTTCTAAAAGGTCACACTTCTGAGAGATTACTGTAAGTAAATAAAGTATGGATACTGTACTAAATTTTATTTCATTTAGGGTACATTTGCAATGTTATTTACATGATGATTTATTTATTTATTTTGATATAGTATCTATTTTAGCCCATGATCTACGCAGCATATTGTTCATAGAAGAGTTAACTTATCATTGATCAGAAAACTAAAAAGTAAATTCAGTCATTAAACCACTTTACCAATAAGAATATAGTCTATAACGGAGTAAATTTACTTCATCTAAGAACACACACTTATTAAATGACAGAGATGTGACAAGACAAACTTTCTTACATCAGAACTTCCATTCTTCTCCACTATTCTACATTAAATCCTATTTTATTTCACCAAAAGAAGTTATATTATGAATGACACATCTTTAACAAATGGGTCACTGAACTACACAGATTGCTTAAGGTGAATCCTAATGTAAATTGTTACAACATGCCCCTATAATATCTCCAAAAGAAGAAAATCGCTAGTAAGAGGGTACAGGAAAGAGCAGTAACACGCCATTAGAGAAACTGAAACATAGATAGATTGATAGAGAAGAACAGAGGAGGCTATAAACTTCCAAAAGGAGTTAGCCCCTTACTACACAAATGCTTGAGATGGTTCTGGCACCATTTTAACTGGTACGTGTACTGGCTGAAACCACGGTTACTTACTATTACATTTGAGGGTAGATCCTTCCAACAGCAAAAATCAATTCTATTGCCTAACTCTCTTTCCTTATTTTTGCTCATCACTTGCTCTCATTTCTAATTTGCTTAGAATAAAATAAGTCTCTAGTTAAAGTTTTGACACACCACCTGTTGAATGTAATCTCCAGTTTATAAATTCACAACTACATATTAACCCCCAAATCATCATGAAATTGAATAGACTCTCATCATTGACTATCAAGGTAAAAGCTTAGGGCTGGCTTCACTTGACAGCACTAGGCACCCAAAAAGCACACTTATTTTGGGATTCCTTCTCTCACAACAAAATTTTAAGTTTTAAGACTGAGCTTTTTCTGCAATTATATTTTCTACCCAAACCAAGAAAAACATGGAAGGCATTCAAATTATTTCATGAGTTTTGATGAGGTAAACTCATTTTGAAGCATAAAATTTAGCAGCATGAAAATCTTTTGTGAAACTACTGTTTGACTGGAGGAAAGATAATAGAATAAGGGCAATTCCTGATGATTGGTTGTAGAAATATTTTAACTATTGTTGCACATCTGCACATAAATAAAATCAATCAAATACTTGCCTACTACTTTGGAAAGTGAGTTGTAAAGTAGACAATTATATAACATTTTTCTTCTCTAAAACTTTGTTAAAACAGAATCAGATTTGAGAGAGAAAAAGCTTACTGCTCATATAGTAAGCTTTTCATTTGTTCACTGAATTTGTCTTTACTGACTTCATGAGCCAGTTTAAAAGTCATAATTCATAATAATTCAAACCCTGTAGTCCTGATATTGCTTTTAGTTAAAGGTAGTGCTAAAAGAATTAGGTCTGTGTATCCATATGAAAGTTTGAATTGGCATTCAATGGTGATTTAAACTACAAATAAACATACTTCTATGATCAGAGGAGTTGAGCATGAAATATTTTTTTTAAATAACCTTGACCATTGGACAATTTTCAGCACTGGTTATAGTAATAGTATCATGTAAATGTGGAAAAAACTTGCGCTTCAATTTGCTCCAACCTCAGTATCTGGGGTGACTTATTTTACTTTTATATCCTATATGTCATTAAATGATAACATTTAGAAAGTCACATTTCTTTGTGGCTGACAATATCTTATGAGCACAGAGCTAAACAAAACAAAGCCGTAGTAAGAGTTTTGGCTTTGCTTCATATTTCATTTCCTGTTCATAGCTTATTGTTTACAAGACTGGAGAGCTCTTGACATTCTTTAGAATATAGAATTCATTTATTGTCAGGAGATATTTATACCAGAGTGAACAAAGGACACTGTAGTTCTTAACAAACACTAAGTTATATATTTGAAAGTCTTTCCTTCATTCACTTTTGTACTAAATTAAACTTGAATTAATATGGCTGATAACATCAAATTTTTGACTATATTAATTTTGGCATCCCAACTCTCCAATATGTACCATTATTATTATTATTGTTATTATTACTGGTACCAGGAATCAAACTCAGGACCTTGTGCTTGCTGAGCAGGCACTTGTGCCACTGAGCTTTATCCCCAGCCTGTCCAGTATGTACTAGATATTCCTTTTCATTTGTTATCGCTCACACCAACAATTACCCAATTGCAGGATTAAAATCTCAATGAGGTTAAAAAAAAAAAAGTGGAGGGTTGTGGTCAGCAGAAAGGTCATGGTTTGCAAGGATTTTGTCACATGTTAACTTTAAAAAGGTATTTATTGGAGAATGAAGTGTATTTTCCACTCACTGAAAATGCATTTATGGAAAAATAACATTGATGTAGGAAAAGAAAAATCCACTCGCTACTGCTTCATCCTCTCTACACAGAAGGAGAGAGAGGAAAAGAAGCACTCATGACTTCTCTGGCTATAATCAAGGAAATAAAGTGAAATTCTGTTTCACAAAAGAAAGAAGAGGCAGGGTTTGAAATCACCAAGGATTATTTCCTGTGCAGAAGTTAGCTGCATGTGCACAATAGCATATTATTCTACCTTCTGGAGTCAGAGCAAGGTGAGGAATTTCAATTGTGATTCTTACCTTATGGAAATTCTGACACATTTTATACATCCACGTGCATGCAAAACCACCAGTTCTTTAGCAAAATCTGTGTTCTTGCCATTATTATTTTCTTTTTTAACTAAGAAAGAACATAAACAGTAATTGTTCACTAACACCTCTATTCAGTTCACAAACAATTCGGTTCCCATGCAAAACAATTTGGCAAAATTTGGCTTCCATCCACAAACTGCATCAGGTGAGGGACACAACCACGGCCATCTTCCCCAGCGCTGAGGAATGAATTAAGTTTGCAAACCGAGGTACCACCGTTTTTACAGTACACTAGATTATAACTCGACCCCACTGTTTCTTACTTCAGTAAAACTAATCAATTCTTTTGAAAATGAAAATAAACAATTACCACCAACATTATAAGATGAGTAAGATATGTAAATAACAAAAACATTTCTTCATTTCAAAATGCAACTTTTAAGACTTTCCTTAATATTCATATTCTTAGTATATGTTCCAGTTTCAAGATCAACTACTGTGCAAGCAATTGTCCTTCACTGTGTCAATATATTTAAAAATAATTCTGTTTAAGCCATTGCTTATCTTATTGATGGGAATGTGGATTGGCACAATTTTTTGGGGAACCAGGAATCAAACTCAGGACCTCGCACTTGCAAGGCAGACACCATGTCACTGAGCTATATCCCCGGCCCTGGCACAAAATTTTTTGGGGGTACTTTGGCCATGCATATCAAAATATCTCTTCTGCCAAATTTCAGTTCTAGCTCTGTTACATAAGAAGGACTTAGAATCTGTCACTGTCATCCTGACAAGATAAAGCTCATAAGCCGAAAATCAATGTCTTTTCTTGGATCCATCAAAAACAGGAGGAACAAACTTTCCTCCACCTGGAATCCAGAGATGAATTTAGCTGAGATCTGTCCCCTGGGAGCATCTGGATCTGGAGTCGCTAACCTGGCAAGGACATTTATATGGCCTTTTTTTTTTTGGCGGGGTGGGGGGGAACCTGGGATCGAACTCACGACCTCACGCTTGCCAGGCAGGTGCTTGTGCCACTAAGCTAAATCCCCGGCCCCTATATGGCCATTTTGATAACTAGTTAAACATGGAGGAGCCTGGGCTTGAGAAACTCCTGAGGGATGTAGTCTTAGCACTTGGTGAGGTGGAGTCTATCTGATGAGACATATTTAGAGAAACTAAAATTCAAGAGGCAAATAAAAACAAGGAAACCAGAGGAATCCAAAGTCAATGGCTCTTATAGTTACACCAGATACAACCCAATTCCTAACAGATTAACATAACATCTCACACTTAAGGCCAGTTAATTTACTTTTGGTTATGATGAATAAAAATGCCATAAAATTTTTCAGGTAAAATCATGTGAACATGAATTGTATTTCTTTGGGATAAATGCTCAAGATTCTAATTGTTAAACCACACGATGGACATATGTTTGGTCTGCAAAAACCTACCATAGTCTTCTCTGGAGAAGCTATATCAATTTGCATTCTCATTGGTTTCCCCACATTCTCACCAGTTTTTGGTATTATCATATTTTTTTTACTTTATGTTTTTTGGTTGCCTGCAATGCTATTTCATTGTGGTTTTCATTTATGTTTCTCAAATTGCTGAAAATCTGTTCATACATTAATTTGTCATCTGCATGTTTGTCCTTAACAAAAAGATATAGTTGTTCATACTTTCTGTCCATCTTCTAACTGTATTGCTTGTTTTTTGCTCTTGATTTTTGAGATTTCTTAATATTTTTTTGGACGCGTGGTTTGGAAATATTTTCTGTGACTTTGCATGCTTTAGTCAATTTTGTTTTACTGTCTGAACATACTTGAGATAATCAATTTAGAAAAAGAAAAGGTTTATTTTGGCTCACAGTTTTGAAGGTTTTAGTCCATTATTGGTTCACCCATTGCTTTTGGCACTGTAGTGAGGCAGCACATCATGGGGGGAACACATAATGGAAAAAGTTCTCACATTATAGCCAGAAGCTAAGGGGATAAGAAGAGACCAGTGCCCTACAATTCTTTTTAAAGATGCATCCTAATAATATAAAACCTCTGATCTCCTAAAGTTCCACTACATCCCAAAAGCACTAAAATGGGGACTAAGTCAATAACAGATGAGCTTTTGCAATATGTACCAGATCCAAACCATAGAAATGTAATTTGTCTTTTTATTCTCTTTACAGAGTCTTTAGCAGAGAAACGCTTGTTGGATTTTTCATTTTATGGGTAAATAGACAAACAATGGTACCTACATGCCATGAAACACTATCTGGCATTATTAAGGAAGGCACTATTGATGCACATAAAAACTTAGATGAATATCAAGGAAATTCTGTTGAGTGGAAGAGCCAATCTGAAAAGATTGCATACTATATGATTTTATTTATATGACATTCTTGAAATGACAAAATTACACAGATGGAGAACAGATTGAGAGTTGTGAGAGACTTCTATGAAGCTGGCTACGACTACAAAATGAGAATGCTGGGCATCCTTGTGGTAGAACTATTCAGTATTGCATTGTGATGGTGCCCACACAAACCTACACATGGGTGAAGTTTTCTAGAGCTATATACACAAGCAAGCACATGTGAAATAGATGAATCTAAAAAAGGTTTGTGGGTTATATCAACATAAATTTCAGTTATCCAAAATGTTATCTAGGGTAACTGGGTGAAAGATATACAAAAACTTTATCATATTTTACATGCCCATGTGGACCTATACTTATTTAAAAATTTAAAAACTGAAAGTCTCTTTGTTGTCATTTCTGAAGGAATTCAACAGAGAGCAGAAAGGCAGTAGATGTGATTGCATTATCATGCTTAGCTAAAAGTCTGTACAAAGAAAAATCTTCAAAGAATCTGTATTCTGAAATATTCAGAAAAACAGACAAAGCTAGATTCTAAACAACTTTTAGTAGTATTTACTTTGAATGCAAAAATATGTGTGTGAAAAAATGTGTAAAAATAAAAAGTTCAGATAAAAGGCAAAATAAATAAAAGTGTATATTTGAACTCAATCATTTCAATAACATTAAATATAAAGTCTAAACACTCCAATTAAAAAGCACAGAGTACGAGATTTGATAAAAAGCAAGAACAGCTATATACTGCCGCAAAAAATCTACTTTAAATGTACATGAATAAATAGGTTAAAAGTAAAGGAATGGAAGAAGCTGTGCCATGCTAAAACTAGTGCAAAGGAAGCTGAAGCTGGGTGTGATAGCACAAGCCTGTAATCCCAGCACTCTAGGAGGCTGAGGCAGGAGAATCACAAGTTCAGATGTACCCTGGGCAACATAGCAGCTTAGCAAGGGCCTGTCTCAAAATTAATAATAATTTTAAAATGGGTTGCAGATGTGGCTCAGTGCAAAGGCTCTGAGTTCAACTTCCAGAACCACTACCACCAAAAAAAAAAAAGAAAAGGTAGATTGAAAAGTAAAGATTACCAGGAATAATGAAGTTCATTTTAGTGCAATAAAAGCATACAATACTCAAGAGGAAATGCAGACTATAAGTATTTACACATGAATAATCAATATATAAAGCAAGATATATAAAGCAAAACTGATAAAGTTACAAAAAGAAAGAGACAAACCAACATAGCTGGAAATGCAACACCAATTTCTCAATCACTGATAGAGCAAGTAGACAGGAAACAAAAAAGAATGCATAGTAATAATCTTGGTTGTTAAACAAATTGATTTAAGATTGCTCATTTTAAAGGTAATGTCCTTATTCAATATGCATGTATTTACTGGGTCCATGAAGAAGGTAGAAAGCAAATATAACGTATTTCAATCATTTTTATTATTTGTTACTGCATAACTTTATTAGGAAAGTTTTTGTGACTGTATTAGTTACTAGAAATTCAAAGCTGCTAATGGACCAGCAGGGGCATCACATGAGTTACATTTGTAAACTCGCAGCTGTCTCATTGCCTGCAGAACTCATAAGATTAGAATCCGAGCCAAGTGATCCTGTATATCAGTGTCTCTTTTTCCCATCCACCATCATCTACTGCCCTTGGAGTGCAGGACTGTGTGAAACTTTCAAGTTCTGTAGACCGAAGTCTGACATTGGACATCAGACCTAGAATAGGACCTAGAACATCTGGGTAAAATATTAATTAGAAGAAGTTCAAGGAAAAAAATCATTGGTGGAAGAAATAAGAGACACAAATCAGAAGTATCCAAATTATGAAATAAGAAGCAGGGTGGTACAAGATCAAACGTTATGCCCCTGACATGGTACCACCAAAAACGTGTGGCTATTGAGCATTTGAAATATGGCTAGTCCAACTGAGGACCCGAATCTCAAATATTATAAACTTTAAATTTAAATTGTCACAGGTGACCAGTAATTACCATATTTGTCAGCACCAGGTATAGAGCTGAGCTAAAGGAAAAGTACCATTTCATTTCTGGGGGGAGATCCTGTTTTACATGCAATGAAAATGTTAGTGTATCTGTCAATTTCCATTTGAACTAACTTATTTTAAATTTTAAAATGTCTGGTTTTTAACTTTACAAATGTAGTACATGTAACTACTCCCCATGTAGTGTTAAAGATTCCCACTGGGGAGATTTCACACCTTTTTACTTTCCCCCATTTACTGTGGCTAAGATCTTGCATCCAGAAAACAAACTAAAAGCTATTTTCTCACTTAGCTATGAGAGGTTTTAGGTATTTTTCTTATTGCTTTAAGCTCACAAACAATACCTTGGAAACATTAACTTCTACTGTAGCTTTCAACATAACAAAGGCTCAAGAGACCATCATTAGCAGGCTACTGTAGGGGGTGAGAAATCATTTCTGGGCAAATCCTTGAGGAAGTTATACAGTTTTATTTCTTTGACAAGTTAAGTTTACCCTTCTAGAATGACTAGGGATGGTTTCAAACAAAAAATTGAAAATATAATAAATTAAAATCTTTCAAGTCAGTTAAATAGCCTGCATGTTTCCAGAAAGATTAGTTTGAGTGTTAGGCATGCTAACCCCTGTCCTTGATTTTATTGGGAAGTTCTTTTGACAATATATCCTTGGCCTGTGCTTTCAGTGTTCAGCCATTTGAATGGACATGTTCTTATTTCAGATCATGTTAGCACAATAACTTCCTCCTGGTTTGAAAATAGAGGCCTGAATAGCAATAGCTAGTAAGGAAAAAGCTAATTACCTGTTCATAGTCCTCTGTCCCTTTTCTCTTCTACCTAAAATGTCAGTAGGATCCTCTTCTTATATTTAATAATCTAGAAGTAAGCAAAATGGAGTATCAACTTTAGCAGGTAAGAGGGTCAGTGAATCTCCTGCAGTATGGGTACTCTGACAGGCAGTCCAGATACTTGGTATTGAGTAACTAAGTCATTTAAAAACAAAAAACAGCTCTCATTTTTCAACTTTTCATCCAGATAATATGGAAAAAATCTCTCTAGGTTTGATAGGGACTTGAATTTCAAAGCTTTATGCAGTTGCTAAATTATTCCACTTTCTTTGATTCTTTCCTACTGGGAATGAAAGTACACTGTGTCTATCTCAACTTTTCCACTTACTGTTACTGATTATCGGTATTTATACTCCTTTCCAATAAGGTGCTGTGATGAAAACAAGTTTAAAAGCATTCAAATGGAATTTTTTTTACCAAAGATTTTTGGCAAGTTCTGTCTACATAATTTTATGATTTATCTCATTACATAACTGAGCTGCTTTATTATTTACTGTATTGCTATAACAAAAAAATCTGAGGGAGTTTAAGGAAACCATGATTAGGGCACATACTTTATAGTTAATTTAGATAATATACTGTTGAATTTTCTTTGCAGTATTTTCATTGACATTTTATATTAGAATATTTCCATTTCAAAATTATTCAATTCTGACACAATCTCTTGTTCTCTTTATGAAAATGTCAACAGAATAGATTTTAATATTTCTTAGAATTTTCACTGCCATTGCAGCCTTCTGATATCTCCCCTTATGAATAAGAACTATTAAAGAATTACTGCTTAGGCTTTTAAAAATCTGATCAGCAAAGGTCATATTTGGAGGTAATGCAATTGGTAGTAATCATGTGTCTGTCACTCCAGTTGCCATGTAAGTATGTGGACCACAAAAAATACACCATGAGGACAGAAACTCTTGAGTCAAGGACTACTTCAAGCAATGATTATGGTATTTCTTAGATGATTTATCTCATGTGTATAAGGTGTGAACTGACTTTATAGAGAAATATCCTCTCTTCTATGTCCCTATTGTCCACCATGGATATCTAGTACTATTTCATGGTATCTTCTCTGGGGCTTAACAAGTGATAGACTTACAGACTGAATAAAAAAGACAACCAGTATCTATGCAACACTGGAACAGAGACTGAGGTAAAGGACAGACTGAAGTTGACCAGCCATGATCATCAACAACCCAAAGGAAGCATTGCATATGCAACCTCTTAGAGCTTAGCAGATCTCATTACATGCTGTGACACATTACTTTTCAGTAACGTAATACCTCTAGGATGCTTATTTATAATAGAACTATTTTGTGTAATTGATCCTGGTTCTCAAACTGAAGCTCATTGTTAGACCAAACTCTTTTACTCTTCTACCAACAAATAATTTCATTTGGCCTTTTGGCATGACTAGGCAGGAAATGGAATGCCATTCCAAAATCCTGTTCTTTGCTCTTCAAGATCACAAGTAGAAAATAATTACAGCTGCCATTGATTGAACCCTATGTCTCATGTTTTCTTTAGCCATTCAGTGTAGGACTTGGTGATAAATTATTGGGAATATTTAAAATACTAAGTGTACTTTTTTCAGCTCTCTGAACTTTTTGCAATTCATAATCAGGCCCTTGATCTTGCCCTAAGATTCACTGTGAATAACTTAGTGTGGTACATATAATATTCCAAGTATTATAGTCTCAAATGTGGCTCTTTATTTTCAATTCCTATTGAAAATAAGAGGGTTTCTACTAGTGATTCCTAAATTATTCTAATTTAAGGCCAGTTCAACCAGGGAAGCCCTTTAAGTGACTAGTTCAAGGTATCCATGGGAAAGTAATATTTTTGAGAAAAAAAAAAAACTATGGTTTGTTTGGGTTGATTGGTGCTATGAAATAAAAAAGATAATCTAAGTTCTTCTATTTTGAATGCATGATTTTGAATGAATGCCAAATAGAAAACAGGGTGGTAGAGGTAAGAGTGGGGTGTTTTTAAAAATATTATTGAAAACAAAAATGAATACCCTCCCTAATATTTTAATAACATCCATATTTGACCTTTTCCTGTGCAAAGAAAAACAGCTTAGGATACTTTTGCTAATCAGAAACTCAGCCCAGTGTCTTGCCATTATGGGAACAAACCCAATTTACTTTCTGATGTTTGCAAACCTTGTAGAATGACAAACATGACGCTGTGGGTGAAGCGTGAATGAATTTAAACCTGTGAAGACCACGGCCTGTTGGATCCAGTGGTCTTCAGTCTACACAATATCTTAAGCTTCTTAAACAAAAGACAGCAACTTTTCTTCTCTTTTTCAAAGGGTAAACAGAGCTATTTCTTGTATTATATGTATTTTAAGGATTGCAGTCCACTTTAGAAGGCAGAGGCTAGATATTTTGTACAAAATAATATACAAAAGGTAGAGGATATTTGCAGCTATTTGAGCCTAGCTGTAAATGAATGGCCAGTAAACTGAGTATACTTACCATCTGCAGATTCCTCTTTCACAAAAATAGCTGGAGGCAAAGAAGTATAGTCTTGTCTGAGTTTAGCCCCATGTGAGTAAAAGCACCTTAAAGAGAAAAGAAGGAGAGGAGAGAGGGAGGAAGGGAGGGAGCAAAGGAGCAAGGGAGCGAGGGAGCGAGGGAGGGAGAAAAAGAAATAGAAAGCAAGGGACACTGGTGAAAAACAACATTAAAAAAAGATGTGCTCTTTGGAGATATCAAACATGTTTACTGGCAGTCTCTTTTCTCTAATCCAGTAAAAAGTATTGGCAAAGTGTTTAGTGTTTGAGGCACAGTAGTGGGAGTACTGTCACGATGTAACTAAAGATGGTGGGAAAACCAGTTTGAATAGAATGAGATCCAACTTGAACCTCTGAGCACGCCAGGAACTAAAACCAAGTCAACCCACTGTTAGGTGTCAAAAGTGTTGAGTCATTAGCCTCCTTTGTGGTTCATCTGTTTCTGAATATCTGTATGTGTCTGCTCGTTTTGTACCCTTGAAAAATAGACTTACTTTGTGACACTCAGGAAGCAATTCTCAGCTTACTATATTCTCATGATACATAAAGGGATGACTATTAAATGATATTTCTTGTCATGATGTATTTGTGAAGTTAGATATTTTTATGTGATGCCTGATACTTTTTAGAACCTGTCTTTGTGTGTGTGTGCGTGTGTGTGTGTGTGTGTGTGTGTGTGTATTCCAAAAGCAATTGTGTGAAGTCTGTCTGAGTTGCATTTTAGAAGCAATACCAGCCCCAAAGTCAGTAGTCTTTTAATCTTTGAGTAACCACTAATTGTTCAGTGGTACAAGGTAAAGTCTAGGTCTTTGGTTCATTACATTTTGTCTCTCTCTTCACTTTGTACAGAGAACACTGATTTTGAACTCTTTTAATTAACTCTCTTAGGCCACCTTGGAGAGGAAAGCTAACTCAGATTTCACCTCCCTGCTTCAGCTAATCACTGCTATCAAAACCCTCACCAGAAGGAGCACAGAAAACTGAGCGAGAAAAGATCTTAAGAAAAAAATGAGGAATTCTCATCAAAACCAGAATTGTAGTTATGGCATATGATGTCTCTGAATTTATTAATTAGTTTATCCATTATCCACCTGAGACCACAATGCCCATTAGAAGAATGGCTACATGTTGTCAAAGGGGGAAGCAGTAAGGAGCTAGGGGGATAGAGGAGCTCTTCCCATTTTATAGTAATAGGAACCATGTAGAAATATGGTCAATTTATTTTAAGACATTGCAATGCATTGACGCACCCTCTTCTATCATATACACCATTTTTTCAATCTTCCTTGATCAAAACAGCTAAAGTAATTGTGAAATTTCCCTCCAGTGTCTCAGGCAGAATTTGTAGTTCCTGCCTCAGTGTTTTATTAGTTCTTCAGACATACCTGTATTGTGGAATTTATTCTTTATATCATAATTATCTCTTTAAATTTCCCTTTCCCGTCATCTCCCACTATTTGATTTTCCCTGGATTGAGAGTCTCCATGCTTAAAAAGGATCGCTTTTTCCTGGCCAGCCAAAAGACAGCCAAGGGCTTCAAGATGATACAGATAATAAATTACTCTTTACATTTTACAGAGTACAGGAGAATTCTTTACTCAAAACCTGAGAGTTTAACATTATTGAATGCTTTTTATATCTGAGAAAAATTAAAGACTCAGAGAAGTGAAATATTTCTCCAGATCATATGGCTAGGGAGGATGAAGTCATGATAAGAACCCAGACCTCTGACTCCAATCTTCCCACAATGCCTCACCTGATCACAGAGCCATATGAGTAAACAAGAAAGTCAAAAGTGTTCTTCAAACTCCTAAGCCAAGACTCATGACAGATAGGCTAATATCATGTCCAGAAAGGTATTTTAGAATCAGTACACCCTGACTGTATATATAGTCATACACCCTTCTGGAATAAAGTGACCCATTCATTCTGGCTTCATTAGAAAGGGTCTTTTATTATTATTATTATTACATTTGTGCTTCTATACCTATAGTGAATCTTTTTTTTTTTTTTTTTGCCTATGCTTCAAGAAAGACAGAAAAAAGCTCTACAAAAATCTAATCACCAAAGTAGCCAAGGGAATGAAAGGTTTTAACAGGTATAATAATCATGGGCTTATTTCTCAAATTTCTTTATACTTTGTCACTTCAAAGTCATGGTTTTAGTAAAGTCAAGAGAAAATTCTTCTTTACAAAAATTTGGGATATATTAGTGTAGAAAAATAGATGAATAAAACAGAGAAATGCACTTTAAAAGAAAATATAAATTCATGAAGGAATTATGATAAATTATGAAGGAAGCTACAGTTGATGCCTTCATTTTTTGAGGTTATGGAAAGAAATTATGTTTATACTTAATGATGATTTTATTTAGAACTGTGGTCCTAGGTGTCCCTGTTAGAAGTAAAATACAGTACTAAAAGGGTTCCTGTTACAATTTATATCCAAATGGCACCACAGCCCCATGTACTCAGAGGCTGAGGTTTGTAGAGGGTGATCGGGTTGTGGGGGTGCTGCAGCTGGCTTGGTGGGAGGTGGGACGTGGTCAGAAGAGGCAGGTCCCTGGGGACGTGACTTGGAAGTGTGCATCTCCCTCCCCTGCTACTTCTTTTGATTATCTCTACTTCCCCTCCACCATGCCATGAATAACTCTTTGGGCCATGTTCCTCTGCCATTCTGTGCTGCCTGGGAGCCAGCTGCTCACGGACTCAATTGTCAACCCAAATAATCTCCCTTCCTTTAAGTTGTGGGTGTCGGTTATTGTGTTCCAGTGATGAGGGAAGCGGCTAAGACAAGAATCCAAGACAATGTTTTTGAAGCACTTTTCTCTGGTCTCATGATCAGACTTTCTCACTATGTTGTATTCAAGTATCCTTCTCCTGGAAGAACAAGAACAAAACCATACAATCCACACATTATTCTTATAATTCTAAGTGCCTATGACTGCACAAATAATGACACAAGATAACTTGTAAAAATAATGATACTTAAAGCCAAAATAACTAATAAATACAAAACTATTGCAGACAAAAATTTCGTAAGAGATACCTCTGTGGTTGTTGTTGACACTTTATTGCCTTGTTTCCTGTATCCCTTGACCTTTTCTTTCTAATCAGTTAGATGTTTCTGCAGAATCTGATGACACTGAAGAAAGAATACAGAAAAGGATCAACTCTTGGCTTTTGGGGTTCAAAAACTGGATGGTTTATCTGCAAGAACAGCTAATGCGTAAGAACAGAGCTTTCCCAATCTCTGATGCAGGCCTTTGGCTGAGGGAAGGAGGAAAAAGTCATGAAGCACAGATGTTGTACGACTCTGTGAAAGATAAGTCCTGTACTTTGTTCCTTGACAAAGCCCAAACCCTGAAGAAGAATGATAGCTAGACTACTGATAAGTTTGCTGTATCTAAGAATAGAGGCACCTGACAATTTATTTTATTTTATATTATTTTATTTTGTTTTATTTTATTGTTTGAAGCCTCAGGCAACTATTAAAACCAGAGAAGACAGAGCTGCATGGAAGAAAAGGCCTTTGACCTGTGGGCATTTTATACCCAGGCTGGATGAAGCAATTGAGTCTAAGAACATCAAATGGTACCAACCTTAGAGATTCTGTACCCCCACCCCTGCCACTCCAGCCCAAAGTGATTTGTGACTGAGAAAGTTCTCAAGGTAGGTTTAGGGAGTTTCCCATGGGCAACATGGTCCAGGAGATGGTGCATGACTGCTGTGCCCCCTAGAGGTCCTTGGTAGTATCTAAGAGAGAGTTGAATGCTAGATCTTTCCATGTGGGAATGTGGGGCAGCCCAGCACCAAGGCATGGAACAATGATGAAACATCAGCAGCACCAAGGATGCTTCGGGGGATGCAGGTATGAGAAGGTGAGAAAGTGACCTAAAGACCAAATGCCACTCTAGTTCTCAAATCCTTGGCTGGAGAAATCTAACAAACAAGCCAGAACAGTGGGAGCTAGAAGCAGACATTAAGTTAATTTATAGATTTTTTGCATATCTAACCTTAAAGACTTTTAATCCACTATACGCCAATAAGTAATAATTCAAATATGTCTTCCTCAGTAGTACGTGTTTAATATAGTCAAAAGTGGAAAGAAAACACAGTAGTTTACAAACATTTATACATGCAAAAATGTAGAAGTCTTTCATACATTTTCCCAATTCAGTACTCTAATTTGAAAAATTTTATGTTTAATGATAACGAACTTTACTTTTCCTAAAATACTTGCAGCGAATGTCTTATGCTTTATTTTCCTTAGTTTATTTTCTAAAGTGAAAGCTGCAGATAAATACTTTCTACTATTACTGGCCATCCTCTTATTTGAGAAGTACAGAATGAGGATTGCACATATTACAGTATTGTTTTATGCTGATAATGATTTTATTCTGTGTACAGGGAGGAAGATTTGGCTCGCAAAAAACCAAATCTGCTATAGAAAAGAGCACTTTAAGACAGAGTTGCATTGTATTCAGCAATCGAGGTCACTAATATAGAAACTATTGAGGCTCCTGTTCAATTATTTTCTAAATTATTAGTCTCTCTGAAAGAATATTTCCCTCTGGTATAAACAGTATCCATGAATAAGATGAGTGTTTGTACAGAACAAAAGTACCAGGTTTCTTTCTGCTGCCCAAACAGCAATAAAACACCAGTGGTACTAGCACCCTATACACAGCCCATATCAGACAATGGGGCTTACACATTAGGAGCTGAGACGTTCAGTTCTCTGGTAACACGAGTGTCCAGGCCCAGCTGGGGGAACACCAACAGCCAAAGCAAACAGTTGCAAAAGAGCCATTGAGGAAAAATGGAAAGGCTTCCTTTCCCTCCAAATCATTGCAGAATGCAGTCATGCTACATCTGGGTGTCTGGGAAAGAATCATGTCATTATATTAAGGAGCTGAGCACATGCGCAGTTACCCCTTCTTGCCCCAGGAACGTGTTCCCAAGGATGTTGTCCTAGTGATTTATCTGATCAGAGTTACTGGTATCTGTACCTGTCAGTGTCAATGAAGGCATTAAAACAAATGAATGAGTTTTTTTTTTTTAAGGAAAACTTTGAAAAACTAAAGGACATAATCTCTACAACATGTTAAAATGTAATGCATTTAGGTATATTTCAGAGGTAATGGTAATCATTTCTTCCATTTCTGAAGTGGGAAAGATTAACCAAAGAGGGATTAAACAACTAAAAGTTTTGTCACTGCAATGTCAGGGCAGGTGTGTCTGACTGATGATTCTTTCCTGGAGATTATGGCAATAACCAAAACAGTAACTTTTACATATTTTATTACAATTTACAAGAAGTTCATTTTTTACCGAGATCTAATATACAACTCGTGTGTGCAACAAAAGATTCATGAAGTAATAAATAATATGTACCTTTCCTTCAGACTTGAAATGCTAATATTTCCTATCTAATTTTCTTTAAAGGAAAAAATGCAGTGGTTAAGTTTCATTTTATGATTCTTAAATACATCTTAAATCATAGTTTGAGAAAGACTTAATTAAAGTGCTCCCTGCACTTGTCTGGACACCCCCACTCCAGGAATCCAAATTTTTCTCTAACTGTCCATTTCTTTCCTGGATGTTTCTTGTATGGAGATTTCCAGGTCCTGGGAATGGCTATTAAATCTTTCAGACCAGCTGCTGTCTGGTCTCCCAATTGGATCTTGCTGCCTTTCTTTCTTTCTTTTCTTTCTTTCTTTTTTTTTTTTTTTTATGAGAGGATTTCCATCTTGTCCGTTCACCTCAAAATATATTTCATTTTAAGAAATCCCAGCTACACAAGGCAGATTACAGTTCCAACTCTTTGTCTTAAATACAAAATCTTGATTTGGGTAGTAAAACTCAGAGTCATATATTTATTTACAGTTTAAAATCACATTACCCTTTTTAAAGTCTACATTCATAATGTGATACTTAATAAATTTATCACTTTCAAGTAGAAAGTCGATTTGCTTATGATAATTGTCTCACTGTAGCATGATTTTACCTGATGTAGATGTTTATGCTCACAAGATAAATACTAGCAGATTCTAAAGGTCCGTGTTACAGATAAGTCACTATATGAAAAGGGCAATTCTACTATTCACATTAATTGATCTTATTTTTGAGTATTTTATATATGTTCTTTCTATATATTCTCTCTCTGCTTTAGGACAGAAGAAGAAATTTATCTGCAAATATCACTGGAGAAATGGAAATCATAGGAATGAAATGATGATTTGGTCAGAAGTCAAGGATAACTCTGGGCTCCCTTGTTGCGGTTCACGGATGATAACCATGACTGAGAAGCAATGTCTTCTGAGGAAGAAATGAAGAAACAAAGTTGGTGCAAATTCATCTCTAGCTGCTTGAAGATCAGCCCAGGAGAGACGACTCAGAGACATAAGCTTTGAAAAGTAGTTATAACTTTTATGTTTTATCAATACCTCAGATGTTCATTCAAATGAAGATTCCTTAGTCTCATTCCCAGATGAAGCAAGAGATGAGGTCCAGAAATCTGCATTTTGAATCTGCATCCCAGGTGACACTAATGAAGGCTGAGGATACTTTATTTTAAGGGACTTTGTTAGATCTAGAGCTTGGTGACTGGTTAAAATACAGACACCATGGATTTAATCAGACACTGACCATCTGCAACATGAAAAACCATTGTAAGCATTTTATTGCATTAACACATATAAGCCTCACTGTTCTATTAGGCAGGTATTGTTATTCCCTGCATTTCATAGATTAGAAAACTAAACCACAAAGAGTTTTGTGCGGCATGTACAAGATTTACAAGTAGGCAGCCTAAGCTCATGACCAAAGCCTGTGTTCTTAACCATCAGGCTACTCTAGTCCTCATATTGCTGTATTACTTGGGTAGAGTAATTAATAGTGCAAAAGGGTTGTAATTTCCAGGAAGGTGTCACACATGGGAGCCAAACACTGAATTGTAGGGAACATCAAATATGAGCAGGAGAAGAAAGTAGAGGACTAGAAGAAACTGAAAAGTGTATGAACCCATACTGTGTTTTAAAAGAGTATCAGACTTCTTAACACAGAGACTATAAATACAAAGAAGCCCTTCATACAGTTTTGGTAATAATACTAATGATGAAAACCTAAGTATCTTAGATATCCTGAAAGGCTACTTCCCCAACCTATCACTTAATAGCATACTGTGAATGTCTCTCCATTTTATTTTCAACTGTATTGGATTTCTTAAGTTGCTAAAAATAGAAGAAATAACATGGGAGACAATATAATCTATATTAGGATTTTTTTAAATGACTGTGTTTTACAGGTACATATTAACTAATGGATACTAATATGAAGAAAATTGCTTTTATTACTGTGGAGTCAGCTGGTTCCAACAAAAATAAGCATTTGGTATGAGGATTTGAATTCTGATCTTCTTTCACACAATTCCTACTCAATGGTTCAACTTGACCTCCAACTTGAAAATGCAGTGGTTTCCCTAATATTGGCAAATTGTTGGAATTTACTAATCTGTGGTGCTCCCAATGTTTTTTAGTCACAGAAACACATTTTAGCCGCTTGAATTTCCTTTTATTTGTCAGTGAACAAAGTCTGCTAGGGTTGGCAGGATTATGTTAACTCACATTAGGAAATTCACAGAGAAGGGAATTCTAGTAGCCAGTAGGATAATTTTTTGGCAGTACTGTAGTCTATCATTCAAATAAAACTTGAAGACTATGGAATAATTTTCTCTAATTGCATATTCCTTGGCTTTCTGAAATATTTTTGCTTCAAAAATGTTGTCTGGGTGGAACTTACACTTTATGAATCCATGCATCCCTGGGTGTGTTAAAGATTTATAGAAATAATGAACTTTTTATTAATTATTCTGTCTTAATTCAGTCATAGTATAGTCAGGACTTGTTTAGTGTAAAAGAACCTTTTTCCCTAAAAGAATTTCTACCCAAAAGGAGGTCTCTCATAGCTTTACGAAACATTTTTAACCAAAAGACCAAAAAAAAAAAAAAAAGCTACAGTAAGCAAATAGCTCTGACCCCCAAGTTAGAGAATGCAGTATTTGTTAAAAACCTGCTCCACCTGTTTTTGTCCATCATGATTTATCTCCTGTGCCAGAGGCCAAGGAAATGACGAATGGGCCATTTGACACAGAACTTGCTGTTTGGCTGCTAGAAGATAGATAAATCCTTTTAAAAGCATTTTGAAGGCGACCTGTCCCTAAATTGGAAGATTTGGGGTAGGAGAGAAAGAGTGTAAAAATCATACTAATACAGTGAAGAGCAAGACCTTCATTTTATCATATGGATGAATGTAGATCTGCAGCAATTTGCAAATAACACATAATTAGGGATAGTTTTTGTAATGCAAAAATAAACCCTCTAATTATATATAGAGGGATTGCAGATAATGATAGTGATCCACTAGGAATAGATTAAAGGACTGAGGCTACTTTTTCCCCCCATTCCATTCAGACCCTGAAGTTTTCTGCATTGACCTGTAGAAATAGAATTAATGGCAGATACTGAAGGAAGACTGTGTGAATTGTTTCAGGGGCTTGATGTGCATATCCCTCAGAGGCTTCCTTGTCAGGAGCCTTGTAAAATGAGATTATTCTCAAATCCTCAGATGGCCCACTAGTCAGTCAAATAAATGAGAGAACAAAGAAATTCTCTCATTTGGATCAGCTTTGTAAGACCCAGGCAACAATTTTAGAACTTTGGAGATTCATCCAAAATGTCTACCTTTATCGTTAGACAGGTCTGAGGAAGTCACCCAGAGGAGACAGAGACCTCAAGTTGACAAACTGATTCCTTGATTCTCATTACAGAATATTTATTTCTGGACACATCACTGAGAAGGATGAGCATATTTACTAGGGAGAGTTATAAAGTAAGAGAAGTAGAGAAGGATCTTTGGCTAGATATGAAGAAAAAGCCACAGCTTTTATGAAGAGGATTAGACTGGCCTATGAACAGAAGAATAAGACTAACTTTTACGACTTTGCAGGGATGGACTAGGATCTTGTCGATCATTACCTCAGTCCTAGTTTTGCAATATGGCTCTGGATGAAGTCTTTATAGCTTAATCCAGTTTCCATAAAATGATTATTTCTTTTTGGAACAGTCTTAATTTTGTGGAGGCCCTACAGCAATCCAGAGTCAGTAGGTTTAGGACAATGACTGGAGATTTCTGGGTACTTATTGGTGGTTGAATGTCCCTGTCAGTTCCTTATCCTGGTTTCTTCAGTCTTGGAGGAGAATGAAACAGGTTATGTAAATTTAAGATTAGCAATTCTTGTACTGCCAGCTTTTAGACAGATACTCCCTAAATGATTAACATGTCTCTCTGCAGAGCTGAGCAGGTTCAAACCCTGAGATTTAAGGCAAAAAAGGAGACGCACACAAAATGAGAACCCTTGATTTGTGTTTGCTTAGTACATATTAATAGTACCTGTCTATATAGACCCAAATGAAGAGTCCCTCCCCCTACTCCTTTTTAAGCAAAAACAGCTTAAAATACGAATCATGCTTTTAGTGAATAATCAGTTAAAGGTCCAAGAGTTTGCTCTTCCTCTGTCCCTGTGCTGGTCTCAGTGCCACTCTGAACAGATCGGGATCATGGCTCAGCACAGTATTTTAATCCTATAACAAGTTCTCCTGGCCAACCACTACAACTGACTGTCAGTCTGCCCACCAGAAAGGGGTGTGAATGATGAGAGGGCCTGCAGTTTGCTTATATAACACGTAATTCATGGTTCTGTGACACAGTGGGACACTATCCCTGACTACGATGATCAAAATTGATTTATATTATAAACCGGGAAATGTGAAGTAGCTAAAGAAGAAATGCTCATACATTTCTCTAAAACTGCTAAAATGTTGACATCAGCAGGTAGATAAGTCGTATAAAACTAAATACCTAGAGCATCCACTAACAGAATCTATAAAAAAAGATAACTCAGAACCATTTCAGATAAATAAAAATGCAATTCTAAAATACATTCAAGTTATTCACAGGGAAGTAGGCTAAAAAAATAAACAAAAACAAGAATGAAGGAAATAACAGAGAACAACACCAACAAAAATAGCAGACATAAGTCTTAACCTCCCATCAATAATCATATCAAATGTAAATTGCCTAAATATCCTAAGTAAAAGAAAGAGACTGACAAAATGGATTTAACTAACTAAATGCTGGCTATCGGAAATTCACTTTAATATAGTAAAAGGAAAATTGAGAATGAAAAGTTGGAAAAATATGTATACTGAAAATATTACTAAAATCACAACGGATATGTGAAGAACTTGTATAATTAAAAGGAGAAATAGAAAAATTCACAACTGTAGTTGGAAATTCCAACACTGGTCTCTCAGTAAATGATGCATAAAACATTCAGACACTTGGGTAAGAGATGTTTGGTGGATATAATGATTACAGATGATGGTGATGACTTGCTCTGAGATGGGAACATAGGGAAAAGACAGGCTTCAAGGGAAGAATGAGAAACAGAGTGGGCCTTATTTTGGTCAAACTGAGATACTCAAAGGGAGCTGCTGAGGTACAGCTAGACGTATGAGAAGATGATGTGGAAGAAATAGGGATTAGAAGCCATTTATCTATGGATGGTGATTGAGGCTGTTGGCTTCATTGAATTTGCCAAAGAGGGAGTGATTTGGTAAATTTTTTTTTTGTTTTGTTTTTTTGAGACAGGGTCTTACTATTCAGTTTAGACCTTGAACTCACTATGTAGCCCAGGCTGGTCTCAAGCTCAGAATGATCCTCCTGCCTCAGCCTCCTGAGTATTACAAGCATTTGCCACCACAACCAGCTATTAAAAAGAGCAGACCTTAAACTTTTAGGAATTCTGACATTTGGTGGTTAGCCCTGAAAGAAAAATAGAAAAGTGGTTAAATATGTTAGACAAAAGACAAGTAAGTCTGATGCAGAAATTAAAGGCATTAGGTATTTCGAAAGGAGTAACTTCAAAAATGAATGCTGCTGAAACGACAGTACTGGAATTAAAGGGTAAACAGAGTCTCCTGACATTGAAGCCATTAATGACCTTACCAGGAGGAATTTGGTGGAAGGAGGAAATTAGGGTAAAGGTATAAGTGCAAAAAAATAAGAAGTGAAGATGTCAAGTTTAAATAATTCTTTCAGGAAGATGCTAGAAGAAGGGGTTCTGAATCAAGATGAGTAAATGGTTTGTAATAGGAAACAATAATGAAACCAGGACAAGGATCTTTAGTGGGGAGGAGACACAATTTTTTTATATATAACCTAGAATATGTACACTGGGATTAAAAGTGTGAAAATATATTATTTCAATGTTATTAAACATAACTTTAAGCTGGGCATGACAGAACATATCTATAATCCCTGAACTCTGGGAGGCTGAGGCCGAAAGAGTGCCCATTTGAGCCCAACCTTGGTAACTTAGCAACTTAGCAAGAACTTGTCTCAAAATAAAACAAAAATGAGAAAAGGAATAGGGATGGAGCTTAATACAAAGTTCAATCTCCAGTGCCAACTCTCCACCAAAACCCATAACTGTATCAGCTTGCATTTCTCTAAAGGAACACCTTAATACAGTATATTGCTAAAATTGCATTTTATCAGATGTGCTCATTAAGTATTTTGGTATATGAGGTGATTTTGTGAATCTTTGTGCCTACATTTAATAAAATACAAAATAAGGCTTCAATCCAGGAAGGCTTCAGCTCTACCCAAAGTAACAATAGCATCAGCTCTCGTGAACTGGGAGTCCCTCATGAGCTCCAGTTGAACATTATTCATGTCTGTTTCTTTCGCCTAGTCCTAAACTTAAAATGAAAGAGGCATCCACAAGGACTTACTGATTTGATGTTTTAGCAAGTCTTCCCCTTTCATCTTTTGAAGGATTCATAGTCATCTTCAGTCTGTTGGGTTAGGTTATTAAAACATTTAATTGGAGACAGGGTATTCAGCTGTATCCTGCCTTGTTTCTCTCCTACTGTCATCTGTGTGCAGTGCAGTTCCTGAACTGCATAATTATTCCAGAGCAAAAATCTTATCTTCATTATGAATTTGTGTGTTCCTTGGCTCACTTGTTTATTTAACAAACATGTATTGATGGTCTTCTACATGGTAGGAACAGTAGCTACGAAAACAAAGGGGATCCAATCCCATGAGAACATTTTCTGACATGTTCGACTTGGCCTGAATGTGTGATGCCTTTATATTCAGCCATACTTCAGTACCCAGCAAAAGATATGCCCATAGTAGAGGTTTCAGAAATGGCTTAATTAAGTCAAAAACTGGGAGGAATTGTACCTAAAGTAACTCTACTCCATAGGGTTGCTATGAACAGCTACTACAACAAGTTACAGAGTATGTCATTTTCCCATCCTCTTTAGATAACAGCTAATTAATAAATACCTCTTATTCCATGCAGGCACCTTGCCCACATTATTTTTTTTTAAAACATTTTAACAGCTTCATAAACCTCCTCATTTCCATAGGAGGAATCTAAGACTGGAAGAAGCTAGTAAAGTTTCATCCACTAAGTAGCAGAGTTAGAGTTCGAACCCTGGCTGTCAGGTTATGAAGGTCATAGTTCAACCCATTGTCACGTACTAGCTCTAACAGCCTCCGCAATATCTTATTCCTTAAGTTCTAGTAGGTAGAACCCTAGCTCAGTAGCTCTCTTCTTGCTTACCACCCCCCGTGTAACATAACTTTTAACAAGAGATGCCTAAAAGCTCAAGTTCCGTGTAAATTCTTGTGTCTGACAATGTCAGTTACCAAGAATCCTCTGCAGAAAAGATTGCAATCATCTATCTTTTTCTATAGGTGAGGCAGTCAGACACAAATTTATACATTCTTTGTTATCCCTATACCTATCTAGACTTAGGGGGAAAAGAACAAAGTGCTTCAAAAGTCCCAAGAGTAGCTAAAAGCTGTTGTCTTACAGTTTCTGGGCCTTGGGTGAGTAGCCAGGTAGTGGACACAGTCACCTCTGTGACCTCCTGCTCAGATGAGAATCCTCTTTTTATGCACAATGGGCTCTTTGAACTCCAATATTCATGATTCTTCTCACTCTAAAGAGAGGTTTACATGTATAAACATCATCAAGAGAGCTTTGTTCTCATTGTTCTTGTATAAACACAATACCTATATTTTGCACCTGTTTATGAAACCTATTTTTGTTGCAAGTCCTTACAACCACAATGAGGCCCTTTTCTTTCTGAGAGGTTATCGCAGGGATGTAGTGGGAGCAAATTCAGCTAAAAACTAGGTTTGCTGTAAGCAGTATAAACATGAACTCCCAAAGCCTGGTTGCTAGGGAATCCACACAATGAAAAATATCCACATAGGGTTTATCTCCGGGAGATAATAAAGGGCCAAGGTGATGGGAAAAAACATCAATCAGGAGTGGTTCCATTGAGTGCTGTCTCTGAGGTCAGTGTCAACGAGCATCTTCATCACTGCCTTTTTGAAAGGTTAAAGTTTCCCTGTCCATACGCAGGAATGAACAACAAAAAAATGTATACTCTGAAATAATAACATACAGACAAGACAGCGCCAGGAAGACAAAGCCCGGTCAGCTGTGTTTCCTGACAGTTCTGGCCCAGCACACTTCCACCCCAGACTGAGAACTGGGTTTCTAAAGAATAATTATAACAAGTGATGTCATGATGGATGGCCTCTTTCCAATGGCTTCATGGCTTATCTTTTGTGACAGAGAGCTAGGATGAGATACCAGGCTGTGAACTGTTGTCACAATTTGATGAGGGACTGACTGAGATAAGAGGCCCATTTTCAGAGTTCTAATTCACAGAGGAGAGCAGGGCCTGAGTCCCACTTCTGGGGTCTCTGAAATTGACCGTCTCCTTTAATAAAATAAAATCCCATTTCACTTATGTGTATATATTTACATCCATCAGTTTTGTAGTATCAACTAAATACTGTATCTAATAATTTAACCATCGCACACCTCTATGAAGTAGGTTGCATCACTCCCAATTTACAGCTAAAGAAACAATACAGGGGAACAGTGTGACATGTGCATGTCACATGTGTGATAATTTTGAAGCTCTTAAACCTCAACGCAGAATCTATCCTTGGTCACTCACATTGCTGCCTTTATATGACGATATTTTAAAAAAATATTATCATTTTAAATAAACTTTTATGGTAAGTTTACAAAGATAAATCATGTATTTCTCAAAAAATTTAGTTGTAATGTTTTCATCATAGGATACCATAGACCTAATAATTGTGTTTTTTATTTTTAATGAATGTTGTTGGTCATAAAGTAGCTTAATTTCTAAAATGAAGCAAAAGAATCTGTCTTTTGATATTATTAGCTCATACTTCTCAAACTAGAGTGTATGTGAGCCTTCAGCTAGCCCAGAAGTTCAAAGAATATCTCCTGTGAGTGTCCACACTGGGGTCAAGATGTAGAGGAAATGTTATCAGAGCACACGTGACTACCTATTATAAGGCAGAAAGAAACATGAATAAGATAAAATAGGAGACATTCAAAAAAATGTTGAGCCTATGGCAACTTGCTTCAAGTTTTAGACTGAGTCTGGGAGGTTCTCAGTTTGTGTCTGTGACCTTCTTCCATTTAGAGCCCCTTTGGTGAAAAATGTATAAAAAGCACTATAAAAGGAAATGCAAGTGCTACTTTGCAAAAATAAAGTGTCACAAGTCTTGCAATCTCGCTGGCCACAGAAAGGCTTATAATCATTTTCAGCACTTTAATAATTTAAGGAACTCTCTGGGAGAATTACATGTCAAAAATAAAATAGGGATTCTTGATGCAACAGTCATAAACTGTGTATTTTAAGAAAAGCAGGGAGAAAAAAAAAAAAAAAAAAAACAACCAACCACTTGATCTGAGAACCAAAGCAAAGATGGAAAGAGGCAGAGAGGAAAGGAGGGAGAAGAAAACAATTCTTGTCATTGTTACTTAATTGTCTTGCAAGAACCACAGAGCTCACTGAACCCTCTCTGTGGCACAACCTTCCAGAGCACTGCGAGCTGCTTCTAAAAGAAGAAGACATTTTAACCCATCAGCAGCTTCCCAGAGAATGGTACAGATGAAATGGACAAGCACGCCTAGAAACACAAGTACAGTGCGTATATGTAGCAAACAAAGATCACTTTGTTTTGGTAATATGATTACAAACATGAAAGAAAGGTACTCTAGGGCCTGGACCTCTTGCTGTAGTACTTCAGACCTCAATAGCTGTAACTTTCACCAATTCTACTAGGTCAGCCCATGTGTGTATCAAGTGTGTGTCAACCTTTGTGTTATGAAGCAAATATAGATGAGGACACTCTCGAGATCAAAGGGATTTGGGCTATTAATTGATTCTATGATGGGGTCACAGGGTTAACTCAGGGAGTTTCCACAGTCCCTCTATCAGGGAACATTTGAAATACTTAAGTAAAGGATTATATACACAATGGCTGTGGTTTTGAGGGTTCGAAAAATCCACCAGCCCAGTTCTGCTTTCCTCCGTGCAGGGCTCAGCAGAAGACACTCAGGACATGTCCCATTGATGCAGGCAAGTGTTCTCTTATTTCAGATACAGCGGTGCTGTCTTGGAGATTTATTGGTTAAAATGTGAAGTTTATCTCCAACTTAAGCAAAATCTCAACTTCAAATGTGATACAAAATTCAATTTAATAATCTAGCTTTGCCAGTTTCTCACTCCATGTGCTTGACATCTTGGTCTTGACTAGGCTTTACTTAACAAGCAAAATGGAATAAAAATCCATTTCAATGCCAACCAACTTTAAGCCAGTTATTGATCTTAAGAACCATTCGAACTCTGCTGGATCATACAATAATTTTAATTAAATTATATTGCTCAACTTTTAAGGCAAAATATAACCTAATAAAATCTTCTCAAATTCATACTCAAAAATATATGAGGCACAAAAAGTGCCAAATTTTTCCGCTATTAAAAAAGAATAGTTTTTTAAAACCATTCATTGAAGATTCTACAGTGATATTTTTTGAAAATAAGCTAATTTGAAAACATTTCCCAAATTAGAAAGTTGAATCCAAAAAAGGCGCAATGCACATACTTGAAAGGGCACAAATAAATTGCTATGCAAAAGAAGCAGAGACTATGTTCAAGGGAAGCATAATTATTCAAATATTTATTTTTTAAGATGTTGTTGGCCTGGATAGCTAGTGACTTTTAATTAATGTCTTATAAATCACTTGCTATGCATAACATTCTGCTTACAGCATGTTTTGGTACATTTGTGGGTCATGTTTTTGCATAGTTATAAAATAAATGCAATGTTTTTATTACTCAACAATCACATAATGTAACTGATCTCCCCTACCATGGGAACACTATACACATTCCCTGTGATGGGAAGACTGCATGCCTACATGATTACTAAACATGGCAGACATGTGGCTACTGCTTGGTTTCCCTCTCCTCCACCTTTGTAGTACTATATTGAAACAAATATTTTGAGAAGTAAACTTGGAATTTTGACTTTTAAAAGCATTTAAAATATTTCCTTTAGCAAGGGAAATTATTTAATTTCGAAAAACTTAGCAGGCTGCTAGTGGGCTAGGGGTTTATGGAAACTGATTGTTTTAGGCCTTTCTCTTTGAACCATAAGGAAGAGAGACATAGTTGATCTCAGGGATGTGGGACAGGTGCTACCTAAAGCTAGTCACCCATGTGCAAATGAATTAGAAAGTCATAAGGTCCTCCATTTCCCGCAGTTTTGATCTTGTCTCTCTCTGTCTTTTGGTCTCTTTCATGTCTCTTCTTGTGACTTCTCTCTGTTAAGTCTCCTCAACGTCATTTTTCCTCAACCAACTTTTTTCTCTTTATACCAATTCACAAGGTCATCTCGTACATGGCTTTGGCTTTAGTTCAACCTACAGCAATTTGACAGATCCAGTAAAATTGTTTCCTGGCAATTTATTCCTTATTACTTGGTCCAAATTTCCAAAGGAAAGTTCTAACTTGTCCAGCTCATTTTTGTATGTCGGCCACTGGTTTAAGTAAGGGCAAGTCTCTGTAGTGACTTATCCCCTCCCTGAGTGGGGGCAGGGAGGGGATTGGAGGACCAAGGGTGCAGGCTTAGGACTTCTAGGAGCAAAGGCTGTGGATGAAACATATTCACCAAAAAAGGCTGGAGGTAGGGCTGACAAATTAACAACCCTAGGAAATTTTATGTCTGTAATTATTATTAATTTATTTTAATTAACAAATAATAGTTGCATGCGATTATGGGATAAAATGTGTTTCAATCTGGAAGTTTTATTTTTAATGTTCTCTCAAATCTTTGTTAAACACTCAGTTATTCATTGAATATGTTTTTATGAAGCAATGTGAATGAGTCAGATAGAAAGCAGAAACAACAATTCGAGAAGGAAACTGAGTCTGCTACTGGTGAGTCCTTACCCTACAAATCCAATTTCCTGGTAGTCAGGTGCAGGATTGGATGGTTGGTCACTTGCAGTACATTTTTTATTTGACAACCATGTGAGACTTCTCTATTCTGTTGATGTGAAGGACAGAGGTTTTGTTTAATCTCTGTCTTCATATAAAAATTAGGATTATGTCCTTCACAGCCCCAAATGCAACACTGGATCTTCCAAATAATTCTAGAGAGTCTGTGGCATTTTAATTTCTGAAATAATATGAAAGTATTTTCATAAAAATATAATTTTACTTGGATATTAAATAAAAGCAAAATAGAGGCATCAAGGCACAGAGGCCTGGGTTAGATGGGTAAATGGGGAGGAGGAGAAAAATCATAGAAGATCAAAGCTCCCTTACTTAACGAAGTCTGGAAATCACAGGTTAAAGCCTTACCATGTTTGTTTGCTTCTGGTTTTATTTATTGTTTTACCATGTTTGTTTTAACTCTTTTTTCTTTGGCTGATTTTCAAGTAATGAATTGCTTAAAAAAATATTTCACTGCCTCAGCCAGATGATGAAGGTCAACATCGTAAGTCATGCTGGTAGTATACAGCCTGTTGCCCTTGCTCAGAAAACCAATAGCTCCAGTGTAAATATCAGAAATCCCTACAGAGGAACATTCTTTAAAAGAAAAAAAAAATCCTGACTTCCAACCCTATACTTCTCAAAATAGTCAAGGTTGTAAAATAGGCAAAGTCTGAGAAACTGTCACAGCTATAAGGAATCTAAGGAGACATGACAACAAAATGTAAATGTGATTTCCTAGATAGGATTCTGAAATAGAATAAGGACACTGATAAAAACTAAAGAAATAAGAACAAAGAATAAACTTTAGTCAATATTGATGTATCAGTGCTAGCTTGTTATTTTTAACAAACATAACCACACGAATGTAAAATGATAATGCTAGAGGACATGGAATACAGAGTGTATAGTAATTCACTATATTAAATTCCTAATTTTTCTGTAAACCAACAACTATTCAAAAGCAAAAACTTCATTTAGAAATTCAATACTAGTTAGAAGAAGTTGAGAAAAAGGGGATTTTTTGTTTGTTTGTTTGTTTCATGAGAAATTTCAATATGGTAGTTTTTTTTTTTTTTTTTTTTTTTTTGCACCAGGGATTGAACTCACAACCTCATGCCTGCCTAACAGGCGCTTAAGCCACTGAGACAAACTCCTGGCCAATATGGTAGTTTTGATGTTATATTTGCACTTCAAAGATTGTCCCATAAATTTTCTGGAGCTACAAAATTTCATAAAGTCATCTTACCCACAGCTTCTGAAAAATTTAAAAAGAAAAACAGAAAGTGAATATTGGGGAAGAATCTTGCCCTTCTATCAGGTACATAACCAAAAATATCAAGCATTCAATAACATAATCCAGCAATCAAGACTAGGCTGTACTTTAAAAAACAATGAAATTGTATAACCACAACTATAAATATATAGAAGGAAAAAGAAGAAAAACCAGCCAGGTCCCCTCATGCAATATATAACTTAATTTGCTTATTCTTAGTTGCTTCAATAGTAGTGCTGATGAAATTGGCATTCAGATATTTTACATTAAAATTTTACCATTAAAAATTCCCAGGTTACTTTCCATCTTCAAAGTTTTGCTGTGAAAACCTGATACTAGTCCACTGAGTGGTCACCATAGTTTAGTTGAACAATTCCTTAATGCTGACAGTTTAAATAACTATTTCCACTGTAGAAAAGTCAACCTCTTCTTGTGTTACTCAGCTGAAAATTGAGATGATGTCTGTAGTACATTTTCCCCTTGGATAAATGTCCGGTGTCTGAACTCCTGACCTGCACCTCTTGCAAGGCTCCAGGGAGAGATGTGCTGAGTCTGTACTCAATAGTTTTGGGCTGCAGTACAGAGACCATTTAGAGCCTCTCCAGTTGCCATAATGTCTCTCTCTAAAATAAAAATTATCAGGCTCTAGTGGCACTTAAAATACTTCTCACTTGTTTGTAATAGAGAAGATGAAGAATTGTTTTTAATTTTATGCATCTTGTGTTTTAAAAACAAAATCTTTTCATGGACTGGAACTCAAAAAAGGTAATAAACAGGTGAGGGAGGCAACACTGCATCACAAATTGCAAAACTGGTATCTTGGAAGGTGGAGATAGTGTACTATTTGTTAGATGTCATCATGCCAAGATCCTCTCTGAAGCTTGCCAGTTCCAGAGAGATAAATGTTAGATGCATCTGCTGTCTCTGTCTCTCTCTGTGTTTTTAAATCAGAAATAATTAAATCAGACTTGCTTTTCTTCTTAACTTTACTGCAAAAGTCCAAGCTCAAGTTTAGTCTTGTTACAGTGAGTGAGAGTGAGCAAAGGAAGTGGGTTTACACCAATTTAAAATAATATTCTGTAGCAAAAGAAACAAGAGACTAAGGGACTTGGACTGAAATGTGTAGGGTTGCTCGGTACCAAGTCATTAAAAATGATTACTACATTGGCAGAATTTACGTCAAGAGGATGAAAAGCATGAGTAATGTTCTTGTCCAAAAAGGACGTTCTGGACTATCCCATACAAACAAGCATAGAAGGAGGCTGGAGTCCTGCCCACTCAGCCTCATGCGTAAACATCTGTGAGGTCAGTCCCAGCATGGCAATACAGGCAGCTCCTGTCTTTGTGAATTAGTCAGCACAGAGAACCTTCCACCCATTGGAACAGGGAATAGAAGAGCCAGAAAACCAAGATAAGCCAATGATGCCACATGGGTCACCTCTGATCTGTCCTGGTGGCTTATAAGTCAAGATATACCTGAGGATAAATGTGATGTGGAAGGCAGGACTGAAGTCTAACTCCTTGAGTCAAGCCTGTTGACCCTATAAAACACTTCAGGGTGAAGGCCTGTGTTAGCCTCTTTGTGTTGCTGTAGCACTTTAATACTTTATTAGCTGATGTATCTTCCAAAGACTTACTTGACTCAGAATTCTGATGGCTAGTAAATCCAAATGATACAGGGGAACAAAACTCCCAACCTACTAAATGTCTGGTAAAGTTTTTATTCTCTAAAACTGAAGAATGAATTTTAGCAACAACGGAGGTTAAGAGCAGAATATATTTATTGAGAGAAAGAAAACCTCTGTCTGAGAGAGACAGAAGGGGTCCCGAGTGGGTTGCCAAAGGCTGTGTCTTTTCTCAGGACTTTCATAGAGTAAAACCATGAGGTGAGCCAGGTCCAAGGTAGGGAAAACATGGGAACTCGCAAGGCAGGCATAAGATGGGACACAACTATGGTCAGCCAATAAGATTAATTGTTCAGGTAAAATTGACCAAATCAGGGTCAAATGGGGAAGCAAGTCACATAGCAAGCAGGCATTCTTATAGAACAGTGACTCTTTCTGTAAGGGGTTGGGATGGTGACTCCTGGCTAATTCAGGGTGATAGAGAACTATTTAGAATATCAGTCCTT
Source organism: Dasyprocta punctata (assembly GCA_004363535.1). NCBI lineage: Eukaryota > Metazoa > Chordata > Mammalia > Rodentia > Dasyproctidae > Dasyprocta > Dasyprocta punctata. The sequence goes on from RJWM01002416.1 coordinate 104,307, forward strand.
AGGATGTGGGTGTATTTGTTTGCCTTTTGTCTTGAGATCTGGCCCACAGCAGGAGGTATTTGTCTCCAAGTTTGCAAGGTATCTGGTCTTCTGCACTGGCTCCTTTGAGGGCTCAGCCCTGTCTGACTGCCTATAATATTTTCTAACTAACTCAGCTGCCTGTAACACAAATAGCACGGCCCAATGTCTGGCCACAGTCAGAGGGCTCTATCACTGTGTTACAATATGGTAGACAAGTGAAAAGGAGAATTGTTGTATATGTGGAGAGGGCCAAGCGCATAGAGTGGCCTCTTTTTACAACAACCTATACATAGGCTTGTGAGAACTATGCTAATCTCGTCTAAGATGGTGCTCCCATCACCTAATCACCTTCTAAGTCCCCTTACTCAAAGAGCCACCACCTCTCAGCACTGTTACCATGGAGACCAAGGTTCTGGAACATGGACCTCTTGAGGACACATGCAAATATATCTAACTCATATCAGGTAACTACTACATATTGGGGCTTTTTATAGTTAGTCATGAGAATATTTTTTCAAGTTGGCCTAGTTTGCTTTCAGTGGAATTTCTTTGTATGTCAATATATCTCAATCCATCACTGAGGATTTAAAGTCCTGGAAAGTCTACACATCACTTTTCGCTCTGAATATTTTTGTCTCCTTCATATATTCCTGTTTTCACATTATTCCTCTCTTTTAAAAATCTAGTAACATTTTTTATGTTTGACTGAATAAAAATCAGGCAACTTATAATTTGTTTTCCATAGTTCCCTTGGCCTTGTAGTGCCAAAGCTCTTTCTCCATAGGAAATCAATCTGAGTGTTCAAGGACTTGCTAGATTCATAGCCTAACTCAAACTCTGGTCTACTCTAATAAATCAGGCTATAAATCAAGCTTAGCAATGAGGAAAAAGGCTTCATTTCTATTTAACTTTTCAGAAAAACCAGTTAGTGAGTTAGTGAGTTCCTGAGGTTCGGCGTCTACTTTACCCATCTCCATTACTTACCTTAGATCTTGGCCCATAACCATTAACTGTGTTAAAGCAGAAAAATAAATAGAGACAAATTAAGGATATGAATATAGGTAATAGGGATGCAAATAGAGGTTAAGGATAGAAATTCAACCTGAAAATCTCAGAAGTGGGTTCTCCACTTACTCCCATATGGTGTGGCTGGCTAGGAAAGAGGAAGTCTAGTACTCCTACTACAGACTCAACTTTGATTTGCTGCTTCTGTCTGCCTGGGCTGAGTGCAAAGAGCTGGTGAGGAGAGCAGCACTTGGGAGGCCAAGCAAAATGGGAATAAATGAGTTGTGTGAAGAGATGAGGAGTCCTCTGGCCACAGAGCCACAGAGGTCTCAATATATCAGTTTTGGAAGGTGAAATGGTGGTGCCAGATGGGAGTAGACTTGCACCAGGGTACACATCTTGAGTTGGCAATCTGGGGATGGACTAGCACTATGTGTTCTCTCTAAGGGTTTCTTTATGCAGTGGTCAGTGGCACAGTCTTTTGTGGTATCTAGGCTGTTGTAGAAGGTGGTAGAATATGTGAGAAGTGACATTTCTTCAGGCAATGAAAGAATGGACATCACAAAGGACATGGCAGGCAATGAGAACAAACAACACCAACTTCTCAGTCTGGGGACCCTGCTCTCCTTACCAGGCTGATAGGGTGTCACTGAATGAGTGAGTACCCCCAAAGGGGGCTCTTTCAGAGAGCTACTCTTGTACCTGCTAGACCAGCTCTCAATACTTTGTGGTCCTCAATTCTGGAATGGAGGCAGGTCCACAGAACCTTTGATTCTACCGGGACTCAGAGACCTCACCCCACGTAGACCTGGAAAGAGAGACATTAATGGGTGTAGAGTAAGACGTGAGATGTCCCTCCTTTACTGAAGAACTGGATGGTTTTATACCAGAAACTCTTCAGTCCAGAGAGACACTTCCTACTCATTGGAGAGGCAGCATGGACCTCAAGGAACAGAGCTCATTAATCAGGAAGGCAGTGGGGTGGTCTATCACAAGGGCAGATTGCCCATGTGTGTCTCTTAGTAAGGCTCTACTGTGGGTCCTGCTAAGATTCTGATCCACAATTCCAGACTTCACAGGGGTCAATTTGTTTGGTAAACCCAATGGCTTCTGACAGTGATCCATCTTGAGGTCTCACCCTGGGGACTCCTCTGAACCAAGAATGTTGATGCTAGGTGGGACAGAGCTCCATGACTCAGTGATGAATGACTGCCCAGTGGCAACCATCCCAACATGTGCCTCCCTACATAGAGCTTGTTCCTTGTCCTTGGCTATTTCTGAGTTGTTTGACACCAGACCTTGACACACTGCCATTGGTTGCTGAGAGTGATACTGGGCTATCTGACAAGGTACAGAATGGAAGTGCCATCAGTTCAAGTTCAGATTCACAGTATTTGCTTGGTGGACTCCACTGCTTTGAGAATTAGGTAGATTCTGGTTTTTTGAGCTTTAACTGATTGAAAAAGCTAACATTCTACCTCTCCTGGCCCCATTTTATTTATCACGCCTTCCGTGTGGTGACATTACTTTGCAGTGTGTTGGTACTTGTTCATAACAACTTGATTTGGGGTTCAAATTATCATGTAGAGGTGATTGTACTCTATTGCTCATAGAACACAATTTACTTCTTTGAACATAGAGCTGTGATGTATTGATCTTAAATTTGAGTCCTCAAAATGAAGAAGTAGTATGTTTCTAAACAGCTATAATTAATATCGTACCACTTTATCCTCTAATCAACATTCTTGCCTGGTGTAGAGAAATACACATTTTAATTAGGTGTTTATGTCTTTAACTTTTCTTTCATGAAGGCACAGCGAAGACACATCATAAGTACTTTGGTCTAAATTTCCTAATCAAATCAAAGCAGAACCTAAGACACAGATAATAGGCCAGAAGTTTATCGGAAGTGTGTTTCTCTTATGCGTCTACTAAAAAGCAGCTGTTTTTGTGGGTCTCATTCAATTTTTACAACAACCTTTACAACAAAGGATAGCAATAACAGAAAAATTTTAAAGAGTACTACTCTAAGCAGTACACAAACATTCACTCAGTAGTAAGTACCAAAAATAATTTTAGTACCCCCAATTTACAAATGTGGAAATAGTGGCATGAAGTTAGGAAACTTCTCAGAGCTACAGGATTTAATGTTTGCACCACTGAGTTTCAGTCTTGCTTTGGTCTGACTCTTTTCTATTACCCTATTTCTCACTTTTGGAAAGAGAATCGTTACCCTGTGCCATTGTATATTGAAAATATTTAACTTTTTTTCATTTTTACATGGATTCACAGCTGAGCTTGCCTTAAGCCTCAGAGGAGACTTGGAGAACTTTTCAACAATGTTGGGATTCTTAACACTTTTGAAACTCTTAGAGATGGACTAGACATATTTTGCATAATAAGATGAACATAAGCCTATTTGGGGGCCAGGGTCATAATGTTATGGTTTAGTTTGAAAATGTTCCTCAAAATCATATTTTTGAAGTTGGGGCCTGCTCAGAAGAGGCAGGTCATGGGGGCATGAGGTATATTCTTGCTCCCAGCTCCTCACTTCTCTTTCTCTCCTTCCTGGCTCCCATAGGTGAATAGTTCTCTTCTACCAGGTCCTTTGTTCTTGATATTTCTGCTTTGGAGTCAGCCAGTCATGGACTGAACCCACTGGAACTATAAGTCAAATAAACCTTTCCTTCTTTAAATTGCAGGTACCAGGTATTTGGTCCAAGTGATGGCCAAGTAACTAATATAGGTATTGATTTGAATTCATCACCATCAACTCAAGTACCAGACACCTCTATTATTACACTGCATATTCCTGTTGAATACCTCATCATATATAAAATTCTTGTTCTATGATTCTAGAGCTATAATGCTTAGCACTGGTCCTCAGCTGAACCTTAATATCATTCAGTAAATTGCTTTGCTTGTCACAGTAATCTGCTGCCTCCCTTTCTGTTCTTCTCTGGGACTACACCAAAACTTCACAGTTCTTCTTAACCCCTCTACCACACTATGGCTGTATCACTTCCCTTTCAGTAGATCCATGTTCAAGTGATCATTCTGATAGAAGTGAGGAAGGTGCAGTTCCCAGGTTCCAAGATGGCCCTGATGAGCCTGGTCTACTATTCACACTCTTACGCAGTTTGCTCTCTTCAACAGCCTATACAGTGTAAACAATAGAGTACTCCTCAGGTGGCAACAGGTGTTTTCCAAAGCTAGGTTATAAAGGAATTGCACCTTCTGCCTTGTCATCTTGGATTCCTGCTCTGATAGAAGCTAAATTACCACACAGTGAGATCATTCAGTAAAATCTGTGGAGAAGACCATCAAAGAAGAACTGAGATCTGCCACCAACAACCCAGGATACAAGCCATGTCCCAAAGCTACATTGGAAGTATATCCTCCAGTTCCAGCCAAAGTTTCAGATAACTGTTGCCCCAGCTAACATCTTGACTATAAGGTCATAAAATATTCTAAAACATAATCATAAAACTATATATTGCTCAAATTCCTGACCCATAAGAAATGTGAGATTTTAAGGGTTTGTTGTTGTTTCAAGTTACAGAATTTTAAAATAATTTATCATGCAACCATACATTATTAACATGGATGGATTTAGCAGAACAAGACCAGAGACAAAGATACTGCTTATGAGTTCATAAAATAACCCAGCAGGTGCTGACAAGGGCCTGAATTAGAGCTGTGGTGCACAGATGGGTAGGAGAGTAGGATCCAAGAGATATTTAGGAATAGAAATCTGCATGAAATTGAGTGGATGTGGGTGTTCCAGGAGCATATAATTATTCTCAGCTTTCTAGCTTTGGTGGCTAGATGCCAAAAATTAAAATAGAAAATGCAGGAGGAAAGTACCATTGGAGAGAAAGATGATGAGCACAGAATCATGAAATTGAGCTGCACTGAGCTCTTCGTGGAAATGCCACCAAGACCTTCACAGTGCCTACTTCAAGGATCTCTTTTCAGTCTCTAGCTTCCTAGAATGCTCTCTCACACTTGACATATAAACTACTCCTTATTTCTGCAAATATTCTACTTCCTTGGATCAAGACTCTGGCTCTTCTTGATCTCACATGTTTTCTCCTCACTCTCCTTCATTGCTTTCTTCACCCAAATATTGAAGTGCCACAGGATTCCACCTCAACCTGCTGCTCATCTCTTGCCAAATACTCTACAAAGAGTCTCCAGAATCTATGATTTATCTCCTGGGATTCAGCAGAACAAGATTTTGAAATCATATAATTTGATACATTTTTAATCACTATATATTCATATCTCTAACTGACATAATAGCATTCTGTTTCACAACAATTCTATTTTCTATGATTGTTTTAATGCCACAGTATGTATCCTTGTGTATGCATTTCTGTGTATAAACACGTACATTTATACCAGTAATATTAAATAACCATAATATTGTTTAAGTGGGGTTTTCAGGAGTGAACGGCAGAGGATGCCTGAGTTTAGTGTTGTTTTAAATATTCCTATTGCCCCTCTGGGAAAGTCATAGTATTGGTCTTCCATGCCTCTTTAACCTTTAAGCTAAACGGCGGTCACTGTTCTTGTTTGAGTCAATGAAATAAATGTGGAGAAGTGAGGCATGAAAGCATTAAGAGCCAGTGTACCACTTCCAAATTCTCATTCCTTACCTTAGTTCCAGCTCCCTGAGTGACTATGGGAAGCAGAGCTCCCTGCTGATGTGCATTAGTCATGAACATGGGAGAGAAATGCATTTTTGCTTGTAAAATCATTGAATTTTTTAATCATAGGGTTACCGAGCCTATCCTGACACAACTGCAATAAAACTCCAGGTAATATCACAGTATGTCACCTTAAGTTCTGCAACTCCTTTCATCAAATAAGTAATATCTGAAAGCTAATGAACTCAAATACTTGAATTAGCTAAACATTGTTATATTATAGCATACCAATTTCAGGAGTGGTACCTCAAGACTTCTTCCTCTCATTTGCTTAAAAGAGGGAGGGTTCATTAGGTGTGTGTGTGTTTGTGTAACAGAATCTCCTTTCGAAGTTTTAGAAACACCCAACTTTTTCAACATAATCAAGAAATATCCTTTAGCCCTTCTTTATTCTTTTCTCCCATAAATCAGAAAATGAAAACTTCTTAGTAGATAACTTTTATTCTAGGGTGGTGGCACATGCCTATAATATTAAAATACTTCCAGCTCATTCTGAGCATTCTAGCAACTTAGCAAGGCCCTTTTCAAAAAAGGCAAAACAAAAAAAGGGGGACTGGAAATGCAGCTTAGTATATGAAGGTCCTTGGTTCATACCCAAGACCACAATCAATCAATCAATCAATCAATGCAAAGGAAGTAAGGGAGACAGGGTTAAAGTGACTGAAAATGATCAAGATATATTATACACATGTATCAACTCCCCAAAACAAGCATTACTGTTCTATATAGCAAATATACACTAATAAAAATAAATGAGAGTATGAATAATGTGTAATAATAATATAATAATGGCTTCTTTCTGCACTTGGTAAACCATCTCCTCCAAACAGGTCATGACAATGCCAATGTCAGAAGGTAGTGTGGGATTGCCCAGTGAGGCTCACCATTCTTTAAAGATGAAGATTACTTTCCAGGCAACAGAGAAATTCACGAATACCCTTCAGTTCCTAAGGGTTGCTCCATCCACATGATTAAGGAATGCCCTAAATCTAGTCCTCTAGCCTGCTCACATATCCACTGCTTATACCAGGTATTTCACAAAGATTTTATGAAGCTAATTCCCAATTCAGGGAAGCTGATGCACAGGAATGTGATGATGCTTTAGTTAGGGCCCCATATCTAGGGCACTATACAGATATGAGACTCATGTTTCCCTTAGGGAAGGGAAAGAAGGTCATGGTGCTGTGAAGAATGTAAAATATGTACTGAAGATCAAAGAAATCTCCTTTTTGTCCAAAGATGCTCTCAGGAGCAGGTCTGATACAACCCACAGGTGTGCACATATGGGTTCATCTGGGGTACTCCAGGGTGAGGGAGCTCCCATAGCCTTTACCAGCAGCAAATGGGTTCTCAACAAGTTGTTGTACACCTGAATCAAGCCTTAAGGTATTGTGTAGGTGCCAAGAACATCCAGTCTCCACAGTGAGGAAATCACATCCATTAATATAACAAGATTAACCAGGAAGCCCAATAAGGTCATCATGCCAATCTGCAGTCCAAGTGGATGCTCATATATTAACTTTCCTTGCTTGTCAACAACCCTCTGCCATGTTGAACTGGCTATAGCTGCTTGCTTGCTTCAGTGTTTTTCAGCTTCAAGGGGCTGACATCCTCCGTGGGCCAGTTCAAAGTAAGATTAGAGGGAAAGGATGTTAATTCCCCACCCTTTTTCAAGAGATCAAGTAGCTAAAGGCATAAAATCCCTTTGGAAATTACCAAAGAGTAGAATAAACAAGCAAAAGGTCCAGAGTACTGGATTTTCTCTGTGTCTATGTTTCAGTATATTTAAAGAAACCAGATCCAACTCTCTACACATTCAAAACCAAGGGTCTGAGACCATGACTCAGGAATTTACACACAGTGGCCAGTTTGCCATTTGGTTTGAGCACCCTTCTTCCTGGGGTCTGCTGTGCCTATTGGTCTGACCTCCATTAGAGTCTTTCAAAAAGAAACAGTCTCCTGGGACCCTTGCTCCTGGCTCCAGATGATTCCCTCAGCCTGCTCGTCCCTGACAAAACCAAGTGACTGTGGGAACCTGCTAGCTCACTTTATTGCCACCATAGAACAACTTTCTGATGAAAGTATACCAAGATTTGGGCACAGAGTTTAGGTTTCCAGCATTTTATTCTTAAAATGAATGGCAACTCTTTAAAATGGTGAGTGGGTGGTGGCTAAAACCTCGGAAAAATGCATAAGCGTTTCCTTAAAGAAATGAGCACAAAAGTCCGAAAAGTCATCATCTTCGGAAATAGGATTCTACAGATTTAATTTAACCAAGTGTATTTTGAAGTAATCCCAAGGTTACTCAATGGCTCCCTACCCTTTTGGAATTTCCCTGATAAGGCATTTCCTCAACAAGCAGCAAATGCTCATCTTTCTAAATGTGAAAAGACTGAAAAAATAGTATCTGAACCAGAAAGAGTAAAATAATTTTCTCTATTTGACCTGTTCATGAGAAATACCACCATGACCATCTCTGTTAGCTACCCCTTCATTCTAGTTTAACAGCCTTTTATTTCAAAGCTCAGAGGTCCACTAAAATAGTTCTACTAAAAACAAGGAGAAGAAGAGAGAAGGTGATTTAAGATATACAGCTCCAATGAAGCCAGTAGGGTCCCATGCAAACTAGAGCTGGGACCCAGAGATCCAGGGATGGGCCTGGCCCTCTGCCCTTTCTCCTTGCACCACTGTGTTTCTTGTCTCTGTTGCTTGTGTACTCCTCTTGCATTCATTCTGCTCACTGAAGCTGCTTGCTTGGCTTCCTAGGAAGCAGGTTGGTGCCTGTGCAGATTCTCTTGACAAGCTTGAGAATTGTGATACAGAGGTTGCTTCTCCAGCTTAACAGCTGTAAGGCCTTAGAAATGCTATCATATCCAAATCACGGTTTCCTCATTTTATAATCAAAACAGTGACATTGCCCACCTGTTAGGATTGCCTTAGTGCTTGGCATACATAAAGTAATTCTAAGTTTTAGCTAGTATTGTTGTTGCTGCTGCTTTCATCACTGTTACTATTTGTAGTTACTTTCTCCTAATTCTAGTTTGCCTGTGGCTTTGGTTTCCCATGATACAACTACAACCTATTTGCTAGGTAAACTTGCATTCTGGCTCCCTCAGAGAACCCACTTGGTCTGATGTATTCCAGTTTACATTGGCATCTGCCAAGGTTCTATCCCCTATATGCAAGGGTGCTGAATACACTATAGAAATATTGTCATCAGAAAGGTCTGCTACAGATGTTCCCAAGAAAGTGTACTTTAGATAAATACATCTCTAAAAATACATTTACTACATTCTTCCACATATTTTGAAGCAAAGTTAAATATTTTTTAGTATCCCATTTTCCTATTAGGACTCCAGTGTAATATGAAAGTTTTTGGGGCCGGGCGTGGTGGCGCACACCTTTAATCCCAGCACTCGGGAGGCTGAGTGGCGGAGCGTTGTGAGTTCGAGGCCGGCTTGGGCTACAACGCGAGCACAAGGCCGGCCTGCGCTACATAGTGCGACCCTGCCTCAAAAAACCAGGGCCAGGAGTTTGGCTGAGTGCCTTAAGCGCCTGCCCTGGCAGGTGCGAGGTTGTGAGTTCAATCCCCGCTGTTGCAACAAAAAAAAAAAAAAAAAAAAAAAGTTTTTGGGAAACAATACTGAACGTCTCTTGTCTTTTTAAATTTTTGGATGCAATGCTCTATGAGGTTAACGTTAGGTCGAAAAATACCTGTTGGCTCTATGATTGCATTCTCTTCTGACTTAAAATCTATGTAGTTCAAATCAGTGAGACTGTGTCCAAAGACACTTCCGTGCTGTCATGATATTGGTGTCAGTCCCACCCAGAATATTATCCTTTTTTTAATGCAAAAACAAATAAAATAAAATAATAGCTTTTATTAATATATGTTTTGAAGTACAATGTACTTTATAGTGGTTTCTACTACCTGGCCAGACCTTCTCTTCTCCCATGTTCTTTGATCATTGTTCGTAATGGATAGTTTCCTTGAGGATTCTGCCCAGAGCTTGGCCACATCTCTCCTCCATTTCCTAGATGCGATGTCCTGTCCTGACACACTGTGGCTATAAGCACCCATGTCGTTCTCAAACAGCCGGGTTACTCCTGACTTTACTGCCACAACTGATAGATGCCACCTGAACAAACCTAGAATCATGGCAACTGAGAATGTATGCTTTAGTTCCTTTTAGATCCATGAGTACTAAGATGGTAGAAAGAGCAGAAAGCCTTCAATAGGTAGTCAGCGTGGGTTAGCTTATACATTTTTAACTACATCAATATTCAGAGGGTTTTAAATTTATTTTAAATTATAAAACATAAGACAATTTCATATAGTAACATTTTCACTTTTTTTTACCAACAGCTTTCAGCTTCTGACAAATATATACATTCACGCAGCTGCCACTACAGCCATGGTGCAGAGCAGTTTCATCCTCCCCCAAATTTCTCTGTGTCCCTTTGTTGCATTTTAAAGCATTTCCCAGGTGTGTGATGGGTATCTGTGAACAGAAGCCACTGCTCTGCCCAAAACCTTTTTCAAATGTAAACATTATGTGACTTGTCCAGAAACACACTGCTGGACAGGTCAGGATCAGGACCTAGGTCACTCCTCAGTTTCATCAAGTCTCAGCACACACCACTTGCTGAAGTCCCTTCTGTGTTCATAAGGATTCCTCTAAGTAAAACAAGCCTATGAAATAAATAATACAACAAAACAACCACAAATTGGAGCAAATAAATCCCAAAGTAAAACAGAACAAAATAAAACTAACCATCATACATAAGCTAAGACTCCTTAAACTAGTCTGAACACACTCAGAAGCTATCACTAGATATGAAAGTATGATTGTGTCTGGTTTCCAGCACATAATACTAATTATCCCTTTATTCTTTTATTCTTCCCCCCTCCCCACTCTGTTTTTGCAAAAATTGTGCGTTCTACCCAGTGCTACAATACATCTACAGTGAATTAATCACCTTCAAGTGATGCTCCACGACTAAATTTCCTTCTCCTCTCACTGTCACTGTGATCTGAGCAATGGGAAGGGAAAACAGAGACAGTACATACATGTCATAAGTATTTGCGTGTGACTAGCAGTGGATATTGTCCAATTATGGCCTCAATAATCAGCCTATAAATGAAGTGGCTTTGCTTGTTGGAGACCAGCTTCTCTTGCCTTGAGGAGCTCACAGCCCCACCTGGGGGATGGGCCAAATAAGGGCACAGACTTTTGAAACCCTGCATGTTTTTCAAGGGAAAAGCACTGGCACTGCGTGTGGGTGTGCCCACATATGGCAGCACAATGTGTGGGAAAGATCCATGCTGGGGGTAAAGAGTGTTTCTTTGCTTTGCAAGTGCCAGAAACCAAAGTCAAGAATCATTTAAAACCCTAAGCATGTGCTCAAAAGAGAATGGTGAACAACAGTCATCCCTTCTAACTATGTGAACCTTTCATGATGTCTGAAGTAACTTTCCACCCAGAAATATTTTTCATGTTCTCCCCTGACTCTGTGCAGGAAGTTACGCTCTTCAAGGGCTCTCAATGTCCATAGGCCTTTAGGATTTCCACAGAGTCTCAGGCCTGAACCTTAAGTAGTTTACTTTTAATTTTTTTTTCATTCTGTGATGGTATTGGCACATTGCTGAGGACTATGGTGAGCCTATAAAGTTTTGGTTGGAGTCTTCCTGTGAAATTGAACACAGAGACATATTCATTGAACAGTTAACTTCCTAACCATTTGCCTAGCATGCTCTGAGCTGTATAACCCGGTATTTAAGAACCTAGATGCTGGTACCAATTCATCAGGGTTTGAATCCTGCCTCTATTATTCTATTGTGTTAATGGACTAGTTCAGTCTCAGTTTCCTCATCTGAAAACTGAGTGAAAAAATAGTAGAAATTTCAAAGAAGGATTGTGTGCAAATTAACACTATCTTCTTTGAAAGACTAAGTTCACTAACTCTACCTGACTTCCTTAGGAAACACTGCATCTGAAATAACTCTTGCTGGGTACAGACAACAGAGAACAAAAAATCACAAAGAAAACTATGATTACAATGAAATATTTACCTTAAAAATCATCTTTGGAATGCTTCATCAAACTATTTTAAAGCACGTAAAATGAACAAATTTGCCCAGAATTTTAAGTAAACTCTGCGGTTAAAGATACACTCTGTCCATATGGTTTTACCACCATTCAACCTTGGAGGCCACATCACTCTCCCAACCTTCCTAACAAACCACTGCTGAATTTTTAGAGTGTTTGAATTTAAAAACAGACCATTTCCCAATGTCTTTGCCACCATTTACTGTGCTACACTGGGTAAATGTGTTTCCCATGTGTGCTGGTAAATAGCATGCATATAACAATTATGTTTGTATTTTTTTAATATCCCTGTGCTTTTCAATACATTATATCTCAAGAATATCCAAAAAGGTACCTGGGTAGAATTAAGAGGAAAATCATCTTTCAGCAGCCTTCACTTCTTCAACATTGACAATTTCAATCAGTTATGCTATCAAAGGTTGACAGTTCTTGGCCAATGTGTTTCAAGAGCACTCTGCTAGCTGAGCTCAGCATTCCCTTCTCCGTCTGACGTTTTTTCTATTGTGTGCACATAATAACAGCATAAAGATGTTGGAAAAGATTCAGATGTGTTCAACAAAGGGATAAGAATATTGGAGTTAAAAGAAGTTGGTTTGACTATTTCCTTCTGCCAACTATTAGCCATATGACCTTGAATAAGAGACTTAACCTCTCCAAGCTTCAGTATTACTGTCTTGTCATATCATTTGAAGGACTATCATGAAAATTAAATCACAATTGTAAAGTACTGGCACATAGTAGGTACTTGAAAACTGAAGTATTCACCATTATATAACTTCAACACAATCTACCAGCTTGAAGCACCATTGCGCAGGTATCAAAGTTTCTAACTGAGCAAAAAACAAATTCACGTTGGTGAGGTTTGACTCTATCATTATAGTAGAGCTCAGTGTGAACCACTAAACCAGACCCATCGCCATGAGCCTAAAGTAGGTTATTTGCAACAGAGATTGCAATGTGTGCGCAGATAGCAAATACAGCATATTAAATTGAATATTCAAATGTGTATTTATAATTCCCACATAGAGGCATATTTCTTTTCAGGAAAGGAGGTAACAATTTATTTACTAGACTAAGCTACCTTTGGGGAAAAAAACTCACCATTGACCTTTCATGGGTTAGTTACTTGACTTTTCCATTTTCACTTGACTTGTTCTCTATTTGATCAGACCACAAGCTAGTTAGAACTAGTTTTCTACGCCCTAGTTGAATTTCCTATGTCAGCATGGAAAAATTAATTAATCATAATAGCTGTCCAGGACATTGTGTATACACCAAATGAGAGGACTCATGTTCTTTGTGCAATGACAAAGACTCATGCTTTTGAGTAGACTGATGACTGGTACATTTGCCTCTATATCCTCAATACAAATATTATCTGCTTTCCCTTAACTTAGCCAAGAAGTACAAAAGTAACAAAGCCTCTAGGCAAAGAAATAAACTATTATTTAAATGTTTAGGCATCCCAGCTGATGGATGGGATATCAGATCAATATATGCTAGATGAACAGACAAATTTAAAACTATTACTAGTGAATCCTGAGTACTTACTCAAAAATATAATCCTTTATTCCTTGCTTAATCAATTTTACCTGAGAAAAATACAATTTTCACACTATGAAGAATGAGGAAATTACTTGGATGGGAAATGTCACCTATGATCAATCTTGCTAGCATGTTCCTGGGCTTCATGAAGGATTGTAAATAGTTAATTTAACACATGCAGGATAATTCTAACTTCCAGTACAGATATTCTGCATGCTAAATGTAAGATGCATTGTCATTTCAACTCCAGAAATGCTTATTCTGAGAAAAGATGCATGTGTTGAGCAGAATGAAAAAGATGAATAGAATATGCCCCTAGCCCCTAAAGGAGATAAACATCATGCTGAGATCAAAGGTCAACACAGCAAGCCAAAGGAAGGAAGAAGAGAGGAGGACTAGAACTGAAGGAGAAAATAAAACTGGCAAATCATACTTCCTGAGAACATATTAAAATACTTCAATAATTTTTACTTTATATTGTAAGGTACAAAAAAATTCACACACAAAAATGTTTTTAGCATTTTTCATAGCAAGGGCACATAGGAAGCAAACTGAATTTCCAACAATAAAAGATGCATTAAATGTTACACCTTGAAAAGAAATAGTACACAACCTACAAAAATTATGCTTCAGGAAAACAGATATTGATTTGTGAAAAATAGCTATGATACTTGTTAAGAAATGTGGCACATAGAATAACATGTACCATATAATATCAGTTTTATAACACCTACACATAAATGTAGATATGAAAGAAAATATGAAGAAAGCTTATTTGCTGAAGTGGATGAGGATGATAAGGATGATCATGATGATTATGATGATGATGGTGATGATCATGGCCCATTAAAGGAATTTTATCTCCCTTTTCTGTAAGCTCTGAAAACCAAGAATTTAAGTATCAGAAAAACTATATGTTTTCTTTTTACAAATATCAAACAAATATATCAGTGTCACCTTCTTAGCTCCCAGAGTGAGTATATGAAAGTTCATAAAATAATTGCAAAAGAGAGGGGCATAAAAAATAGCCCAATGTAACCCCGACATCACCTCATCAAAACTGGTTTTGTACCATAGAAACAATGTTAAATATTGTGAAGTTTAAGTGAAAAAATAAAAAAGTTATTTAAAACTAGGACACCTGTCAGGAACACAAAAAGGCAAGAAGACTAAAGGAAACACTGCGCGTGTGCCCGGCTCTTGCAACAGAGATCTTTCACCTTTAAGTATAAAACTCAAGTTCCCATTGGTCTCTGGTATAATAAAAAAAAATGTACTGTCCATCGTAAGACAAACCACCGTAAACATTGTGGACTGTCATCCTGTGTAAGCATAATAGGTCAGCTGTTCTTTGTGCAAAGGACACAGACACTGGGACTGGGAACTGAAAGCAAGAAGAGGAAGAACTAAATAAGGACACTGACCCAGACAAGTGTTGAGTCAGTCAGGGCAGCCTTGGACAGCACAGCCCTTATATTGCTTAAACTCCAGAGTCTGCTTGCTCAAAACTACAGACTACAGCCAAACAGGCAGTGGTTAAGAAAAGACCTTCTTCCATGGGTTAAAAGATAATTATCCTAGGTCTTCCAAGTTCCCAATAGTCTTCCGAGGAGAAAGTGTTAAAGAGTATGACTATTTCTATTTCTACGCTATTGACACTGGAGGAAGGAAGATTTGGGTTCTGGCCCAGCTCAGTCATTTGTTAGTTGTTCGAGTTTGTGCAAGTCCCTCATTCTCTCTGAATACATTGCCTGATCCACAAAGCAGTGTTAATATTATCTACTTGGCAAACGTTTGGTGAATATTAAAAGAAGTATTAGATGTGAAATGCTTGGAATAAATGCCTGACACACAATAGATGTTTAATAATAGATCTTTTCTACATCCTCATTTCTACCTTCTTCTTTAGGTATAGTTCTATTTATCAGTTGCTTTAAAATAGTGAGTAAGGAGAGGAGGAGAACAAAGAGAATTATTTTAGTGAGTTCAGACATTAGAAAATCTCCCAATGAAATGAGAGGTTATTTCAGACTCTAGAGGTTTGATGTTTATGTCTGATGCCAGTTAATGCTGGATGTGTATACGTGTATCTCTTTACAAGAAGTATACTGTCACAGATTGTTTAACTGCAAGTTTCTGTGCATGTGTTTTGTGTTGACATTTGCATGTTTGTTATTATTTTCTTAACATAATAAAAGAAACAAAAATAAAAATTCTTAGGCATTTTTCTGGAGATCACAAAACACTAATCTGAGACATGTCTTCAGAAGAACTTTATGAAATTTACTAAGAGAAATGGTTCAATTTCATGTAGATTACTTTTCATGAAACAAATAGGCTGGGGTGGGGGGTAACTGACAGAAAGTATATAATAACAGCAGGGCCATTTGTTTGGAATACCTGTGCAATACATTCATTCATTTAACTCATATTGGTTTGGAGCTTTCCTGTATCAGGATTGTGATGTGTCTGTGTGCCAACCCTGCAGTAGAGATGTGGATTTTTTCCCAAGTCACTAATTTACGTGTCTTCTGGGCTAGAGTTGCAAAACAAAAATGAGTCATTTTCTAGCTATGTCCCTACCATTTCCCATGAAGTATCACCATTTGGGGTTAATGTGGCACTTTACACCAAATCACAAGTTTCCAAGGTATAATGTTTCACAGCTTGCAATGATCAGGAAGTAGAAAGAACAAGTGAAAGCTTAGTCACTTACACAAGTGGCAAAGACTTTCCCTGATACAATACCAAACTAGGCTCGTCCTGGGAAAGCCTCGTAGCGTACACCCAGCCTCGTAGAGTTCACCCAGTGTGAGATGGGGGTGATCCCAAATCACTGAGAAATTTGTTCCTACATTCTCTGTCCTTTCTCAACTGCGTATGCTCTACAGGGCTGTTTCCCTGTACAAGTGAGAAATTTCCAAGCAAAGTTAAGATATTTCTAACATAAAACTTGTTGGTTCTGTGAAGAAAACTTCTTTACAACTGTCAAAACTTCTTGTAATTATACTCATTTTTCTGTGAGTAGGACTTGTCATCATAACAGCCAGGTAAATCACAATTATCAATACTTTGATGAGCAGAAAATTTTACCTGGGCTTATTTTTCCAGTTCCTTTGATAATGGGAGTCTTTCTTGCTGTTTCTCTGGCTTTGGGAACATATATCATCTCCTCTCTCTCTCTCTCTCTCTCTCTCTCTCTCTCTCTCTCTCTCTTTCCAAGCAGTATATTGTAGAAAATGTTTTTGGTAAAAGAAAACAAATGCTATGACTGATAAAATGAAAAATTAGAGTAATACTATAGTCATAATCTCAGAGATATTTTTATCTAAAATATTTTTTATGAAAAATAAGAGAAGACATCTCTTTTTTCTAATTGTTCACAATCAAATTTTAAGTCTAGACCGTAGTATTGTATATGTGCCCATATGTTTCTCTATGCTTATATAAACATGAAAATAGTAATGGAAGACCATCTACCTAACAATAATGGATTTTACATGAAATAGACTGTTTAAATAATACATTTTTATTATGAACCAGTATTGGCTTTGTAATTTTTAAAAGAAAAACATTATAAGATTGATCAGAGTTGAAAGCATGTCTTTGGAAGTACTTTACAGTTATATTACTTTACAGTTATATGGCACTTATTCTGTGTATTTCTTATTTATAAGGATGAGAATATAAATACTAGACCTATGTACTGTCTGCCAAGGAGATAATATTTGGATGGGAAATAAGACCTGTGCACATAAAAATAAAAGAATATTTATGTTGTAGCCAGGCATGGAGGGTACATGCCTGCAATCCTGGCACTTGGGAGGCTGAGGCAGGAGGATCACCACAAGTTTGAGGCCAGTCTGGGCAACATACTGAGACCCTATTTCAAAAAAAGAAAAAAAGAATATTTATGCCAAGAATAGAGCTGGCTAATTCATATTTTTTTAAATGAATAGAAGAAAGCAGTGCAACAAGCACAGCTCAGATCTGGCGGTCATGCCTAACTCCACTGATCCCTTGTCGTGTGCATTTGGACAAGTCTCTTAGCATCTGTAACACAACCTCTCCAGCCCTTCACCTCTGAAGTTCAGAAAGAAAACTTCTGCATGCAAGGCAAATACACTGCAACAACTGGAATGGCAAGACTCCCCTGCCTTCAGTTCTGCTTCCCAAAGAATTCAGGGCTGCTCCTCCTGGACTAATTCTCTGAAGCTAAACCTTTTGCACTACAGTCAGGAAGATAACTCTGAGAACCAAATCAGCCCCAAAAGCCAGCTCAGAATTCTTGGCTAAGCGCAAGCCCTGTTATTCAGTGGTCAAATGCAAAACCGAGCAACTTTTGCTTTCACCACTAAGTTGTAAACCATCTATCTCTACTCTCTAGTGAGTGCTATTGGGAAGTTTATCAGAATAAAAGTTGTCAACCAGAAATTCCATGTCTCAATTTCTCTTGGTCTGGGCTTAAAGCCAGAGGACAGTCCTCCATCAGTGGCATGGAAGTGTCATCCGAATGCCAGCATCCTGGGTGCAGTGGTGGAGGAAATGGCAGGCAGGAAGAACTGGAAAAGTCGAAGGACTGCGTATTAATATTAAACTGTGCAGGGAAAAGAAGGGAGAAGAATACAAGGGTAAGTGCCTTCGACAACTTATGTTACTGACAGTATCAGCAAAAAAGGACAAGCTGGCTCTCGTCCAGGGTGTTCCCTGTCCATCCTCTGTATGTGTGGCCCAGGTCTAAAGATCACACAAAGCTCTATAAGACTAATCAGTCCAAGTCCTCATTACCGTAGATGACACTGGCTTGAAGTGGGATAGGGACTGAAGTTCTGGGTCTTCTGCTTTAGAAGAAACATTAAGGGCAGGGAAATGGCATCCAGTTCTATTCTCCCTAGTATATTTAAAAATACTATACTTTTTAAAATGTGCAAAAAAAACAAATTTTGATGCTGAAACTATCTCCTTGGGGCTGTGTCATGATATTTTCCTTCATGTCGTGCTAAGTGCTATGCAAGGAAAAGAACAAAGACAGTGTCCTTTAGGAACTGCTAAAACTTCTGTTTAAATGTAAGAGAGTAATGGAAAACAAGGCACATCAAATACAAGGGTGAAGCAAGTGCATTTTAGGGATGGGGGTTGGGGTGCCACCTAACTGTGTGGGAAGACAGAAACAGGCTGCCAATCAAAATCTCTAAGATTACTTAGCAGAGAAAGGGAGAGGGGCAGATCACTTAGAGAGTGGAGCACGAGGGGAGACATCTGGTAGTTTTAGAGAACATTTAGCGGTAGGAGTGTGAGTGGGCAGACCTTCATTTTTTTCTCCCCCTCCACCATTGTATGTCTTCTGCTAAAATTTCATTAATTGTCCATCAAGCATTCATGTTCCAAATAGACAAACAGCCCTAATATGCAGTGGATTCCATATATGTTGAATCTATTCACTAAGCAAATGCTCTTACATAAAAATGCTTAGTTTTTAACTCAAAAATTGATGATCAAGTCAAGCCACTGATGTTCTCTCAAGCTACTTTGTGCTTTACTTTTAATTTGTACCCAGGAGAAGAAGTACCTTGTTGTGGAAAGAGCACTCACATGAGGATCTAGAGACCTGTACCCCGGCTCCCCTTTTGTAACTCAGAAATTCAGTGAATATGGGCGAGTCTCAACTCTTCGTTTCCCCATCTGGATGAAATAATGGGAACAAGTCATACTTAATGTCCTTTTCGATTCTGGCCTTCTGCTTTCCAATGAGCATGACATGAGGGCTAATGTGTTAGTAAGTTTTCTCAATTGAACTAGTGCATACTTAACACTACTATCTATTATTGTGAGCTCCTGGTTTAAATGAATCAAGGTAGTTAGTAAAAGTCTTTTGCATTCTCGGAAGCATGCACTACACTGGTGGAATCCTAGTCATTTTATCAAAATACTGGGACTGATTTTATTTAATTCACATAGCATTAAACCTCTTAGAGAAGGTGACTAAGTGTAGCACTAACTTTACATTTACAAAGATCCCTTCATTGCACAGTGACGCTGTTATCATCCCTATGACTGTGGCAAGACACTGAACTTCTCCCAGCCTTGAGGTCTTTATTTGTGAAGTGGTAATGAAGTTCACCTTGAATGGCTATGGTGAAGAGAAGGAGCCCTAATTTTAGGTACAACCACTGAACAGAATAGCCTCGAAGAAGTGTGCAATGTTTTGGGTTCAAATAACAGATAGACTAGGTTCAAGGATTGACTTCACAGTTTCTCAGGTATGTTACTGTTTGAAAGTCACTTAATTTCTTAAGCCTCAAATTCTTCATGCTTAGAATGGGAATAATAACATATACCAGTCTGTAGCATGCCATTGTGTCTGTTACCTTTCTGACTCAGTTGTGGGAATATCAAAGCAAACTTCCGTATTTCCTTTTATGAGGCACATTTTGGTAATTTGGGACTCAGATTTCTGTTAATTTCTTTCCAAGTGCAGTTGACATCCTGTGCTTTTTCTGGGTTTCCCAGAGTTATAGTCACAAACTTCTTAGCAGAGGTGATAAAAGAATGTGGTTCAAAGATCAATGCACCAGAAATGTGAACTAAGGCTGCAGCCAAGGTGTTCCTTCTGTTAGTCTCTGAGCTGATATAGCATGACTCAGACTGGATACACTTGCTGCCAGTCAAATTATCTGAAATTGAAAAACATGGTGGAAATACATCTTCTAATTCCAGACAGAGAAGTGGTCGGTCAAGTGGGAGGTCTGGCCAGTCAGGCTGCTCAGGTGACCAATCTGGTGGTTGGTCAAGTAGCCTGAGTCAGCAGGAGAGTAAGTCAGGAGGTCAACAAGACAATAGAAGCTGAAGTGGAAACAGAAATCAATCAAGGAGAGCCCATAAATGGAGTTTTGACTAAACATTTGATAGCTAATCTACCAGCATGAGCTTGCCTAATTTTGCCTAACCATGTATATTACCCTCCAAAAATTAAGGTCATCAGGGTGGAAATATATGTTCATAAAGAAGTTCATCACATTTTTATTTTTTTCATCATATTTTTAAGAAGTATATTCACAAGAATGGTGTAAATAAATCTACTTACATAGTTGTACCTTTGAATAACTCCCCTTTTATTGTGTCTTTTTTAAAAATGAATAACATATATATCATGCAATTATTATATATAAAGAGTTTAGCATAATTCTGGCACATAGTAAGTACTCAGTTAATAAGAGTAATTGCTGTGCGTTATCCACAAATTCAGAATTGTGTCTACTTTGTATTGCAAAGGGAAGAGTCTTATCAGAAAGAATGCAAATGGTTATGTAAGAACAAATTCCAGTCAACCTGGTGATAAACTATTACATAGATATAACAAACTCTGAATGATGAGTTTTCATATAAATAACAATTGCAGTGAAAATAATAGCCAACATCATTTTAATTTGCAAGTTGTTCTTTTTTTTTTTTTTTTTTTTTTCTTTTTGTACCAGGGATCAAATTCACAACTTTGTGCTTGCCAGGCAGGCACTTACACCACTGAGCTAAATCTCCAGCCCCATAAGTTGTTCTGTTTATAACAAGAACTCCTACCTAATCTGTTATCAGTGAAGTCATTTCAGTATTTGCAATGAAGATTAAAAATGTATTTTGTCAGTATTAGGGCATGGGGAAACTGACAGTGCACCATCTTGGGCATTAGAGTCTTGGTTATAAGCAGCTCTAATTCAGTTTAGTGGAAGGATACAGATGAGTAAGCACTAGCGGTACTGGTAGAAAATCTGGAGAATAAGTCTATATACAGGATGGGAATAGGATAGTGATTGGTTGTAGGGAAAGTGTCTTCCTCCCTTACGTCAAGACTGAAGATATAAAATCCAGTTGCCCAGGTTGGGTCCTAGGTCTTCCCTTCAGATCTTCCCTACAGGAATAATCTAGCCAAGGTTTCACTAGCATCTCTTTGACTTTACTAAGGAAGATCAGGTTATCTGCATTTTCTGAACTACCAAAACTATCCACAGTGGAGAAGAAAATCCTCTAAAGGATGATGATAAGAAGTGAGGACCAGAGTGGGGTGATGAATATTAACAGTGCTCTGTTATGGCATTGGACAGACTTGTTTCCATGGCTGATGTTGCTACTTCCTATTCCAGCTGCTCTCCTCTGAGTCTATTGTAAGATGGGGATAATAACAAACCCAACTCCACAAATGTATAAATAGTGATACTTTTTAAATGCCCAGAAGAATGGTATGTTTGTTAAATTTCTATAAATTATACCATTCTCTTTTCTTTTGTACTCGTGTTAGACTTCTGTTTTAGGTCCATGTGCATTTACTTATTATGTGTTTCTTACATCAGTGCATGTTAGTACTCTGTTACCAAAAGATGTGCTTCCAGAAAAGAAATCATGTTTCACTTTAAACAGTGTCATTTGTTTTTGATGGTGTCAGTGACAATGACAAAAAACAAGATGGCATTGCCCTACTAATTAGTTTTAAATAGTACTTGAGACTTTAAAAATATCTATGCAACATAGTATTTATAAACATAGTTGATGCTCACAGTAATGCTTGAGATATACACGTCTATTTTCTTTTTCATGGTCATGCTGAGAAACTTGATGACACATAGACCTATTGGCCATATGAGATTCCTGATGACAGAACGGTTGGCACAGGCTTACTTTCCTAAATAGTTTGCTGATTCACTTGTTCCATTTTTAATCAGCAGCAGATCAGCATTGGTGACATCTGCCAGTTATTTAGTTTTACTCATGGCTGATATGAGACATCCATCTGCAGCAATCAGAAAAACATGATCAATGACCAATTTGTAGTGATGAGTAAGTAGCCTTGTCAAGTTTTCTGTTTTCCCCAGAAGTATCGTTATGTATCATATGTTGGAAACATAGCCACCAGAAGTTCAGACTAAATCTGGTGACACCTTTCTAACTTTGTTCAAGTGGAGGTTGCCTTATCTTCCAGTTAGTAGCTGATCAACTCTCAAAGGCACTAGCCTACCAATCGCATCTTTAAAACCTTCTCCATCTCTTGTAGCATCTTCTACCAACCCTCATTCTTATGGGGAAGCACTCTTGGAAGAGTGCTGAAGGCTATGTTTTCATACTATTTGTTGTTGGTTTCTGGGACCAAATTTTGAGAAATCCTCTCAAAATACTCCTTTTTTTCCAAAAGCCATCATCATTTGGTTGCCATAGCTTTATTAAGACGTATTAACTGTGTTTCCTGATTTAATCTAGAATGAATTAAATCTTACCCAAGAAATTCAATAAGAGCTCTATTTGTTTGTTTGTTTGTTTGTTTGTTTTTGTAAGGCTCACTTAAGATAAGAAAAGCAATGACCTCCAACTATGGTAGCAGCTTCATTTGCTAATTTCTCATTCAACACTTGTATCAAAGTATATTTTCACTAGTTAGGGGGCTATCAAAGCAAATGAGGAGAATGCTTCCTGCCCCCTGGTGCTCAGTATTGGCTATTGCAGTTGGTGACCGCTGAAAAGACCTTCCACACAGGAGTAAGACTTGTATGTCCACAGTTAATGGCACCTGGGGAAGGCACATTTGAGGGCTTTTCATGTGGGAGCTAATTGTGTATCAGGTGAATGAATGAAGAAGTGCACCCAAGCCAATAAAAGCCTACTGGAGAGAAAGTCTCATTAGCCTCTCCTTTGGGAACTCCTGGAGTGTGATCTAAGCCACACTGGCCATTTCCCCATCCCCTGATTTTGCCAGACCACTACCTGCCTCAACATTTTCTTACTACCAAAAAAATCTTCCTGGTCTCCTTGACTCACTAAACCCCACTGAATAGAGTTAGCCGAAAGAGTCACTTTCACAGGGATCTCTAAATCGGATCAGCCCCATTTAATCTTCTATCGCCACTTGGTTCTTCTTCGAGGCATTCATTACAATTGTACCTGAATTGTTGTTTAATGAGTGTTTGATCTGTTAAAATGTAAGCCTTTCAAGGGTCTGATTCATGTTTGTACCTCTGATTTTTATACTGAGCGGGAATACGATGCATATTTTTTTAAATGAATTCTGAATTGAAAATTCGACATTCTTAAATTTGACAATTCTTCTATTAAGGTTTGCAGACAAACCAAAGCCAGGTTTTTTATGGACTATAATTTCAAAGATAATCAGGACAAAGGAGAGAAGAGAAGGATGGAATCAGGTGAATATTCTTTTCATTCTGTTTCACCTAGGAGTAGTTGTATGCTAATGTCATTAAATACCAAAACAAGATTTCAGAAACCTTTCTCTTTATACAAACTTTCTAACTATAGAAAGAGTAAGAATCATTTTCAACTCACTCTTGTTTTTTACTCTTTGCCTGTAATACTGATCTATCCTCCACAGCTCCAACAGCTTTTATTGTCCTTCCTGCACTTGCAACAGAAGCTTATGCATTAAGTTAAAGCCCACTGTTTTGCATGACCACCACCAGTGCTTTTCAAGACTTAGCATAAGCAACTGCAGTAATATCCTCTATTACCTTATACTGGAAATAAGCAGTGATTTTGATTTTCCTTTTACAGATGGAAGCAATAGGCAGAGATAAATCTGAAACCATTGCCCACTGTCACACAGAGCCTCAGTAGCAGACAGGCCAGGATCTTTTCCAGAGCATCAGTGGAGGGAAATTCTTAGAACTCCAAGCCTCTTGGCAGTTTCCATGCCCTGCAACTGGTCACAGATCCCGGTTTTCTTCTCACTGGCTAAAAGAATAAGGAATACAATTTACACCCTAACTAGCTTTACAAATGATTAGTATGAAAAAGAAAGGAAAGTCCAGATGCTTGATCTTTAAACACATTTTTGTCCTTGCTTACTGTGAGTTGAATGCTAACTTGAGAGTAGCTTTAAAGGTGGACTGTGAAGTATTTTCTCTTCATGACTCAAACCTGTATTGAAAAGTTTGCAGGGTAGTTACCATGGGACATAGTTGAAGAAGGGAGAAGTCACACATGTGTGGTCAGTATTATTGTTGCACCCACTTAAAATAGAGGAGAAAAGGAAAGGCTTAAAAGCAAAAGCCATATGTGGATTCTATTGCTTTAGCAGCACATTTTTCACTCCTTTATTTTCAACAAGCATTTACTGAAAATTGACAATGTGCTCATCTTGGTGGGTACAACAAAGAATAAAGTAAAGCCTTTGTTCTTCTGAGCTTTGCATTATAGAAGCAGACAGAGGATGGAGCAAAAGATAATATGTGGGGAAATAATCAAGATAATTTCAAACACTAATAAATGTTATGGTGATGATAAACAGGGTGGTACAATGACATGACTGGAGGTGGGGATGTCAGCTTAGCTCTGTGCTGTCCATTACAGTGGCCACTACCTACATGTGGCTCTTGAGCATTACAATGTGACTAGTCCAGCTGGGCACAGTGGGACATGTCTGTAATGCCAGCACTCTGGAAGGCTGAGACAGGAGAATCACAAACTGAAGTCCGGCCCAAGTAACTTAGCAAGACCCTGGGAATATAGCTCAGGGTGAAAGCCCTGAGTTCAGTTCCCAGTAAGAGAGAAAGAAGGAAAGAAAGAAAGAAAGAAAGAAAGAAAGAAAGAAAGAAAGAAAGAAAGAAAAAGAAAGAAAGAAAGAAATTCAAATGAAGATGTGCTTTAAGAGATGCAGTTGATTTCAAAGGCTTACTAAAGATAAGACAAAAGATACAGCTCATTATAAACTACACTAACTCTTGAAATGGTAATATTTTAGATCCATCAAACAAAAATGTTATTAAAATTCATTGTATACCCATCAACTTACAACTGGATTAAGAATTCTATATTTAGGACTTCCTCCAAGATGGCTACCCAGATGACACCGTGACAGGGAGGCTCCCTGAATATACCATCAAAATGCCGGAATATAAACTAATATAATAACAGAGAGAAGGAAAAAAGAGGGAGATGGGTCCTCTGGACCCAAGAAGAATCTAAAACGAGAACTGTAGCCCACGGAAAGAGTAAAAGAATAAAATAAACAAAGGCGGAGACCAGAAGCACCTCTGTCC